>VZRQ01011262.1:607226-633503 GCA_013397975.1 Machaerirhynchus nigripectus | reverse complement strand
CCTGAGAAAATATTAAAAAAGATACAATTACACAATAGAGCAAGGATATGAAAACAAAGAACCATGGGTTTAGGCCTAGCTGAGAGGACTTTTAGAAGTTGCAAAATTTATGCTTAGCAAGAGATAATAAAGTTAAGCTTAATAACGGAATATTATGCACTGTTATATAAGGTATAAAACAAGCAAGTATTGTTTTAACAAGTGCACGTGCAATATAGAAGATTGGTTGAAACAGCTATCTGTAACCTCTAGAACAACTGCTATTGGCTGAACAACTTTTAAGAGTGCTCTGTAACCGGAAAGTGTTGGGTTTTTGCCTGCAGCACGAGCTTGTATTATCTCTGATGTCTCTGGCTAGTTTATGAGGCGAATAAAATAATATAAGCTCACGGAGTGTCTGTCTTGGCTCCCCGTCCCATTTGATAGAGCCGGCAGATTTGTATAGTGGAAGTTTAATAAATAGAGGAGAATTGTACCTCCTGTGTTCATACTAAGATTAACATATCTTGGCTAGTGGAGTGGAGAACTGCTACGGATTGTATCAGTAACTGGAGTGACAACTCATTGCTTTGCCTCTGTTCTGTCATGTATTGGTTTTTTTTTTGGGTCAGGTCTTCATAGTGTCAACTGTTTTTATATTTTTCAGAAGAGATATTTTATTTTTTATTTATTCTGAATTAATTGGGTTTTATATATTTGCCCTGCTCGAAGACACCGTCAGTTGTCCTAGGTGTTTCTTCCCTGAAGTAATAGGGCAGAAACGGAAGAAAGGACTTGCTTAGCAATACTAAGAGGAAACAAAATTTTAAAAAGTTATCTAGCCAGCTAAAAACTGTTCAGGGTATTCAAAGCTATGTGTTTAAACACTATGAAAGAGTAATGTACTTCAGTATATTTTATATGTGTATTGAATGCACACATGTTAACATTTTCAATTAGCATAATCTTTTCAATCAAAGAAACAATTATTACAGGGAAATATGAGATCTGACAAAAGAAATAATTATTTTACAATGAAGATAGGTTAACCTTTTCGATACAGTTATGAAGTACAGATATTATAAAACAAGAAGGAAAAGTAAAAAATATTAAGTAAGACTATTACACTAAGCATATTTTTAAATTGTTAAACTCCTATCTCTATATGGAAATTTGCTTCTGAAATCCTCTCCTCTATAAAAGACAAGAAATTCCCATCCTTAATTACAATTATGCCAATACTGATTTTTCTGAAAATTTAGAAAATTTGTATTACCTGCAAAATTATTTCGCCATAGATTTGCAATTTTGTCCCTCTACTATATGTTCCTACTTAACAGGCCCCTAGAGAACTACACATTTCAGCATCAATAATTACTCTTTTCCTTTTTTTGCTGAAGCTCTCTATCATAAGAAAGCCTACAAGTGGATTAATTATTTAGAGAATATATATGATTTTTAAGTTCAATTGATAGTTTTAATATTTTTTTGCCTACTTAAACTAAGTTTCAAAAGACAAATATATTAACCGACTTTGAAGCATTCAGTAATTATCTACAGAAAGTATCCTGAAAATGTTAAATAAGTTCTAATTTTATCTCTTTAGACCACACTCGTTCTATAAAATTAGGAATATAATTCCAACATATTTCTCCGAAAAATATTTTTTTAAGTCTTAAGTAACGTAAGTGTCAACCTTTTAATGCATTATCTAATCTTTTAAGAACTTTATGGAATGAAAAAATGTATTTTATTAGTAAATCTCAGTATCGGTATTATTGCTGTACTATTATACTGGTTATGATGGTAACACAAATTTTGGTGATGTTCTGGCCACTCAAAAGTAGATTAATAAGGGCATACTTTTGTTTTTCCTTTTCTCCTAGAGCCCTTTGTTGTTTTTGGTCTTTATAATAAGCATTATTCTTTCATTTTAACATATCTTGGAATAAGAGAAGAATTCAAATAGTATGGTCTCTTATATTTAGGTACCTCAAACCTCCATGTTATTATTTCTTTACACTTTTTAAGCCTTTATTAATCTTATTAATTTCTTCCTCTGGAAAGTGTCTTTTTAGTCTTTTTATTTTGGTCTCTGCATGCATTCATATCAACTCTCAGCAAGGTTTTCAAAACAGCTTTTGCATCTATCTTTTCCTGATTCAGCAACACAAGGACTTGCTACTTGATTTCTATCTTAATTATTATTAGCTGGAATAAAACCAGGTAGGGTATGTTCTTATATAAACAGACTCTTCATATTTCCTTTATGAATAACTCATAGGTTGTCTGACATTCCTACTTAATAACTTAAAAATTGCTTTGTCTTGGATTAAGTAGGAAAAAAAATCACACAGGTAATACAGCTTAGACATGACATTTATTAAAAGTACCGTACAAAATGTATTTCTCTGAAAACTGAGCAAACGTTAAGGTTCTGTTACACAAAATTTTGTACATAGATACATGGCAACAGAATGTCTCTGTCACAAAATATTTTAAAATTACAAACTTTTACTACCCAAAAAATTATAAACAAACAAATTGATCTCTCCAAATAATATAATCTAAGACCTGAACTTTCCCAATCTAAATCAGTATGAACACTTATAGAACTATATTTAAGACAGTAGTAAGAATAGATTACACAAGATAAGGAGAATTTTTTGAGGTCTTTTAATATTCATCAAAGTGAAAAGATTGACACATTAAAAAGGTCTGTTAAAATCTTTTAAACTGCCTATGTAGTATCACATCATCTCCCACTGCCTTCAATATCTGACCACTTATATAAAACAAATAATACCCAAATGAATAAAAACAATCGTTTTTTACAGAATTTCAGAAAGTATAGTAAAACTTAATACCGAAGAGGCATGAAGAAAAGTAAGTGCTGAAGAAGGACCTATAAAAGTTAATGTGCTCTGTCACTTGCAAAATATTCTGGGATTACTGATATCCCATAGAAGTAACAGAAGCACCAAAAGTGATTAAAAAGAAAATAATTGTAGTAATGACTTTTATTTGTGAAGTTAATATTATTCAAATGTAGCAGTATTTAGCAATTACAACCCTCCCTCAAAAAATCCCAAAAACAAAAGCAGGGGAAGAATGTGAGTCATCTTCCTGGGGAGGACTAAGCAAAAGACAACATGTGATGAAAGGAGGAGTAAGGAGGAAGGTGTTTTTAAAATTTAGTTTTTGTTTCTCATTACCCTACTCTGATCCTAATTGGTTATAGATTAAATTCCGGTCAAGTCTGTTTTGCCTGTGATGGTATTTGGTGAGTGATCTCACCCTGTGGTTATCTCAACCTATGAGGCTTTAATTGTATTTTCAGTCTATATAGTATATATGTTAAGATTAGAGTAACAATTGAGCATGAAAAGTCTGGTGAAAATTGTGGTTGGTAGGAATTTGAGAAAAACTGAAACGTGTGGAAATACACAAGAATCAGAAAAATATGTCCAGAGTGTGAAAAGAACAGGCACTGGTCTAAATGTTCAGAATGAGTGTTCTGGCTGACTCAAATTTTTGCATATCCCTCTTGAAGCATTGTCAAAGAAAACAGTCTTCAGATGGTTTGGCAAATTTACCTGAAAGTAAGAAGTCTGTTAAGAAATCTCAGAGTGAGTTATCACAGTGACTATTCATATCTAAGATGAGAAGACAACATTTTTTGACTCTCTGGGATTAACACACCATGACATGACACACAGTCATGTTCTGTATCAATCAGAATCAATTTATCTTTTCACAGTTAAGAATTGTTGAACTAAAAATACAGTTTTGGTGTTAGCCTCTAGTTAAAATTAAAAAGCTTCTAAAAAAACCTCCAGAAACCAAACCCAACATTTGAGGTTAGCATGTACAGTAAAAACAGAAAAATAACACAATTAAACTATCTCTGTATTTCACTAGTTTGCAAAGACTTTTCTTCTGATGTTATTATTCAAGTCTCTAAAACCTTATTGTCTAGGAGGTTAGACAGAGAGAGAAACAGACATAAACATATGACTGTCAGGCTTATAGATTTAAACCACAATTTATTCTAAGACTCGGTACTGAATAGTCCTTATTCTAAACAGACTTTTACTGTCCAGCTAAGTGTATTAAAGTGTATCTTTAGACTGTGTTGAGCCTTGATGTAAGAAGAGTAAAAAAAAAGAACACCTGATCATTTACAATAATCAAACCATGTTTTCTCAAGAATGAAATTATTCAGATTCTGAGAAAAAGATTGTCAAAAAAAAATGGGCTTTGGAAGCCCAGAGGCACTGTTTAATGGAGCAGTATTTTTCCCACTGGCTGCTCATTGCCCCTTGGCATGGACTAATCAGATGTAGAGACAGGATCCTTGAATTTTATCATGATTCTGAGCCTTTTAAATTCACAATTAGTCACTGAACTGACACCAAGTATATCAATACAGACAATTTATTTTGATATAAAACTGTCTGGAGACTTTTCATTCTAAAAGAACTCTGACTTGTAGCACAGTTAAATGTTCAAGTGGAAAGTGGGTATATCTAAGAAAAGGAAGGATCTGGTATTTACTTTCAGTGATCTGTAAAGAATAGGTTACAGTTTTTATACTCTGTGTATGTGCACAGTGAACTAACATCAACATAGAATTCCAAGGAAAGAGACTTTGGAGCATCTTCCTTTTTTTGTTTGTTTGGGTTTCTTGTTTGTTTGTTTGTCATTATGGTTTTTGATTTTGTTTGTATACAAAAGAAAGGCCAGAAAATACAAACTGACAGAAGCTGTAAAGTAGGAGAAAAAATATGTTATTGATTAGACCAATGGTAAAGGGTTCAGGAGTCTCCATTTTGTTCTTGGCTTTATCACTCATTTTGTTGGGGTCTTAGGAGTGATTTATCTTAGTGCATCTGTGTGCCTCCATCTGTAAATTCTACAGTAAGTAGAGAAGATTGTATAGGGTTAAGAAACCTGGAATAAGTGTCAATGGAGTCAGTCTGATTCTAAATAAAGTGAAGTAGGTCCAGGGGACATAATGAACCTTGATTCTGCTGTGCTAGTCCTGTATTTTGATAGTGAACCAGTATGAAGTAGAAGATTGAGTTCTAAAAATACTTTAAAAAACTTGGTTTTCTTTGGTTTTCATACTCTTAGTTTTTTACATTTTTTCAATTTTTTCTGCACCATTATATGTGAAAGAAGTCCCTATGGTTTTCAAATACGAAACTTTATACAAATTCTGATAATTTTTTAAAAATTGCTTCATGCTTTGCAGAAAAGGCATTTAATGTAAAAAGAAAAGTCACTTTCCCCAGGAAATTTACATTTGTTAAAATAAAAATTGTGGTGTGCTAAATAAGAATTACACCTTTTGTGTTTTGATTATATAAATAGTATAGATTTTGTTTAAATTTGTATAATTTAGATTTAAATTAGTTTATGTCCAACTTCTCTTATTAAAGTTTTTTTCCCTTATACTTAATTTGATTTGAATAAATTTGAATCATATTTCACATGATTTACAGTATAATGTCTATACAGTAGCTTAGAAGTATTTGTTACTGATGTGATTTTGTTACTTTGTTACTAAACCTAAAATTATCATCACTTCCATCTGTTAAAGCCAAATAAATAAAATAAATAAGGTCATTGATGTTTGTTTTACTTGAATAAACAAATTCATTCAAAATTAACCCATTACTTTCTATAATTAAAAAAACCCACACACAACACTGTAACTTCCAAATTGCAGATTGCTTATCCACAGACTTAGTCTTGTCTTTGTATTAATTCATTTCCAAAGATCCTTTTATTTGTCCCAATTTGAAGCACATTCAGTACAAGTCAAAAATACTGACTAAAAATATAAGGTCTCATTTTCTGAGTTCTATGGAATAAGGTGGAGCATTCATGCCTGTAACTTCTTTTCCTTTTCCATAAATTACCCCAGCTGGCCAAACAGTATATATAGCATGCATTTGCATTTAGGTAGATCTACGTGTTAAAAAGAGCATACTAAAGGATTCCAAATATACAACTTCACTGTTGTTTAAAATAGCAGGTGACAGTATATTTTCTTGCCTGTCTTTGTGCAACACAACACCTATCACTTAAGTTCTAGCCACTTAAATTGTTAGAAAATATTCTCCAGTGATTTTTGTGTACATTCCTACAATTTTCAAAGGTACTGTTTGTTAGCTTGCCTCAGGATCTCAAGTGTTTTTCTGCCTTTCTATAGCGGAGTGACATCTACTAAACCTCCTTTCCCAGATCTTGCTCCTTTGCTGTGATTATCCACTCAGTCACAATGATCATCCCAACAAGTGTGAGATGAGAACTTGAATCTTGATCATAAAATCATAAACACAAATTCCAGTAAATCAAGTCTCTGCAAAAACCCAGGTATTTATTTGGAACAAAGATAAACAAGAAAATATTCATTTAAATTTACTAACAGATGTATATTTCTGTCTTAGGAAATTATAACTCATTTTTCACATGAAAAGTATTCTAAAATCTTAAAAAAATTATCAAATTTTATGTTTTAAAGTTGAGCATCGGTTCAAAAGTTTCAGTTTTCCGATAACACCTCAATCTGTAAGACAAAAGGGATCATTCTATGAGCCTGAAATCTTTTTTTTCCCCACAGTTGTTAATGTTTTAGGTAGAATTGTTGTACTATTTTGAATACTGTTAATCCCATTAAACATGGAAATTTCTTATTTCTGTTTTTCTTTTTAGTTGTTGTTTTATTGGATATATGCCATAAAAACAGTCTGACATCACTGTATTGAACACCATCTTCAGTTCCAGTAGAAGGCAATCTTTATCTTTCCATTTAGCTGAGAATGCAATCTTTGGCAAGGCCATAAGGCTGCAAAAACATTTATTAAATTAATACATTGGTCTTTGAATACTGCATGATGCTGCAGCATCTGTCACAGATTCCTTCATGCACCAGTAGGTGAAGAATGGAGGGAGTTTTGGCTGCAGTCTCTAACATGACATCCACCAGAGAGTAGATATAATAGAGGAAGAAGAAAGCTGGCAAAGGGCTTATGGTGATAACTTGCACACAGAGGAAATGAGGCTCTACTTGCTGACTCTGTTATACAGTTCTGCACTATTCCCAGCCCCATTTGGGGCTGTTTCTTGATGGGAAATGCTACATTAAATATTGATACTGTACTTCAAAATACCAACGACTTGTTTCTAACTAGCAATAAATTCAAAGCAGATGTGAAATTATTTCTGCCTGTTTATGGCTTGAAGAAGACTGGCAATCTGTAATTCAGCTTGACTAACAGATCAGAAAACGTTTCTCTTTCCTGTTCCTGCGTTACTATTCTCTAAAGTAGTCAATCCTACCTGATTAATGAGAAAAAAAGACAAGTGTAAAGTGTTGTTTTACTAAAATGTAATAAAGCACCTTCATTAAGCTTTATTTGAAATACAGAAAAATTAATTAAAATTATCAAAGGATTTTTTATATTCCTCAGCTACTGAACTGTTAAACATGTAAAAGAAAGAAAAACATCTACTTTATGCTGTTGTATGATTATGTTAACAGAAAAAAAAACAACTTCTTTTTGTATTAATTTTGTTACAGAATGTTTTATATTTGGAAGTATCTGAACTGGCAGCATATCTGGAAAGCAAATATCTTTTTCTAGTCTTCTAAAGAAATTATTATTAAGCCAATTTTGCAAAACAAGATGCAATCCATGTGTCGTCTTCATACTAATACTCTAGATTTCCTCTGCAGTCACAAAGATAAATAGAATCCTATAGAATTGATCATCTGACTTGTTTTAGATGTCTGTTTCAGAGTTAAATAAAACCTGATATTTATTTATCACCGCCAACTAAAAAGAAAGCCTAAAACACTTATTCAGTTTTTACATCTAAATTTTAGCTCTCTAAAAGCTATAAAGGATGAACCTCACTATTTTTAAAGCATCTTCTGTCTTTTTGAGGAAAAAGAAAAAACAGTTTATAAGAACTACAAGATGAACACTGAATTAGAATTATTTTTATTAGAATGTTAGAAATATTTTTTTATATACAAATATTAGCAAGTTTTGTCAAATATGATATTAACAGAAATGACCCAGTTTCATTGTTCTCAAGCACAGTTCTTCAGGCTTTCTCATCTTCAAAAACTGTATTTGTATACAAACAAATCCAATAGTTCATGTGAGACTTTGATTTCAACTTCCACCTCACTTACTTTAATTAGCTAATCACATCCTGGAATGCACATTCCTTGCACGCAATAAAAACACTTTCAAGTATCAAAATACAGCTCCTATATTTAACATTCAGTCAACACTTAATCAAAAAACAATAAATATCATCTTGACAATATAATAATATTTTAGAATAACATGCATAAGCAGAGCAGAGAGTAAGATCTATGAGTAGGATAATTGTTTCACCTTTCCTTTCTCATACAACTGGAATGAGATGACATTACATAGTAAAATCTTCTGCCCTTCAGATTTGTTTCTTCCTGATATTTTTTCAGCTACTCTTAAGTCTGAAAAATTTAAACCCTTTGGGGTGATATTTCTATTTAATCTCAATGACAAATTGTTACGAGTTTATTTTGAAAAAAAAATGGAATAGCTAAGGTATCCAGCCAGAAAGTGCTTATATGTGAACACGTAAATGTCAAGGGACTGAGTGTTGCTTCTGCTCATCAGGAAAAACGTGCAAGAGAAGGATTAAAATGCTTGATTATGAGACCTGATAAAAAATACTAAAGTAAGTGTGCCGGTTATGCTGGGTTAATTTTCTTCCTATAGCTGGTATGGGATGTGCTTTGGATTTGTGCTGAAAACAGTGCTGGTAACACAAGGATGTTTTAACTGTTGCTGAGCAGCTCTGACACAGTCCAGGTCTTTGCTTCTCACCCCACCCCACCGGCAGGCAGGCTTGGAGTGCACAAGAAGTTTGTTGGGACACAGCCAGGAGACCTGATTCCCACTGACCTAAGGGATATTCCGTACCATATGACCTCATGCTCAGCATATAAATCTGGGGGAAGAAGAAGGAAAGAGACATTCAGAGTGATGGCATTTGTCTTCCGAATTCAACGTTGTGTGTGACAGCCTCCTGTTTTCCTGGGGATGGCTGAACACCTGTCTGCCCATAGGAACTGATGAGTTATTTCCTTGTTTTGTTTTCCTGTACATGTGGCTTTTGCTTTTACCTTTTAAACTCTATCTCAATCCACGAGTTTTCTGACTTTTACGCTTCTGCTTCTCTCCACTCCCACTGTGGGGGGAGTTAGCGAGTGGCTGGGTGGGGCTTAGTTGCTGGCTGGGATTAAACCACAGCAGTAACTGATATGCATTAATGGGAAAGACATGATAGCTATATTATGTGTACATTAATTGTTAAGTGTGTATTAGTTTATTTGTGTATTAGGTATACCGAAAATGAAAATTTACTCGTATGAACCTTTCATGAGCAAAGCAGCCTTGACTTGAGGAACTTCATGCAGTTTAATTCACTCTAAATTAATATGTACTTTTAA
The DNA here is from genome assembly GCA_013397975.1 of Machaerirhynchus nigripectus. Classification (NCBI taxonomy): domain Eukaryota; kingdom Metazoa; phylum Chordata; class Aves; order Passeriformes; family Dicruridae; genus Machaerirhynchus; species Machaerirhynchus nigripectus. The sequence goes on along the minus strand of VZRQ01011262.1, from coordinate 624,001 downwards.
TTACTGGTTCAGGTATTAACAAAGGAAGTTAATTAAACCAACACTTAGAAAACCTACTTTTCTACTTGCTCCCCAGGCTCTGCTTCAGTCCAGCACTTCTCTCCTGCTTCCTCAATTTAACTCCCCATCACACATGACTCTCAGTCCCTTCCAGGCCCTTTGGTGATGCAGTGGTCAGTGTACAGTAGTTGCTTTCTTTTCCTTGCTTCTTGCTGTTCTCCTGCCCCAGCATGTGTCCTTCACAGGCCACAGTCCTTTCGGGGGTATCTTTGATTTCATGTGGGTCTTCCATGGGCTGCAGGTTCTTCGAGCATCCCTCTTTCATTCAAGCATTCTTCCTTCAGGCCATTTTTAGTTATGTCCCCAACAATATCCCATTCCACATTCTTCCAAACCTGTCTCTTTACTTACCTCCTCACAGGTCCTTTTCTGAGGTTCCCCCCGACCTCCTCTCACCTTTCTTCTTTTCTGTTGTCTCCTACCCCTAGCACCTGCCACCCTTCCTCAAGCACATGTGATCAGAGGCACAGTGTGCTTCTCTGGCTGATTGAAGGTTTGAGGCATGATGGGTTATCTCCATCCTTTTTAGAGTCATCTAGAACCTGCTCTGACTGACACACCCTGCAGCCCCTGTTACTAAGCCTTGCCTTTTATGGCTAATACAAAGCTACATGTTTTTTTCATGTTAACACTTGCTCTGTTTCCACAAACCCATAGAGACACGCATGAATGCACAACTTGTCTACAGTTTATTCAATAACTGAGCACAAATCCATTTTGTCATTTCATTACTATGTTATTCATATCTTGTCTACATTAATATGCAGCTAAAAGTCTTTAACAACTTCTTCACTTACATTCATTGTCCCATTATAGGGCTATGTAGGGATTATCAAATCAGTATTTGAGTGTCTTTAAGAATGTGAAATGGAAGCAAAATTCAAACTTATGAATCACTCCAAAGTGTGAATCAAATATTCCTTTTCTGAAAGACATTAGTAGTGAGAATTGAGGGAAAAGAACAAGGCTTCCAGCCATCTGAAGCCTTGTTCTGAGCCATCTCTATTACTGCCTGGTAAATGGTAAATTTAGATCTTCTTGATCTATAAATTGCATATTCGGTCAGGGATGTATGACTCCTTGACTTTCTTGAAAATCTTTGAAATACCTTTGTGCTTAAGTTTTCCACAATCTATTCAAAATTTTGGGAAAAAACCCACATCAATAACAACAAAAAAACCCACCCTCCTTATGTTTACTTTTGGTGTATTGTATGGGAATTTATACAGGAACATGCTTGTCCTTGTGAGAGAAAAGCACTTAATTAGACAAACAGGAACAATAGACAGTCCATTTTACTGAAAAAATCCTAGTTTCTTGAAACACCCTTCATTCTCTTGCAGAAATATAGATGTCAGTAATAATTTCTGCTAAAAACAATGCTTGATACCAGTGAAGAACTAATAGAAGGGGGAAAAAAGGTTCCTTTAAATCTAGTCTAGCTTTAGTAGGGAGAATGTTCACAGCTGAGCCTAAAACCTGATTATCTGCAGTACTGGTGGGCAAGCAATAGTACAAGGCTTGACTTGATAAAAGAGAGAGATAAGGTAAAAATATAGCTTTTGGTAAACAGCTGAAAGTATTTTTCAGCTGAAAGTATGATGAGATAATATAAAAGTTGGCATTTTATGATGCTTTCAGTTTTTTGGGATTTTGTGGTTTTTTTCACTGATAGAGGGCCAGAAGATTTTTTTTTCAATTTACTGCAAGAAAATTGAGAATAATCTTCACAAGGATTACCACAACTTAGTAGGGTTGAATCTGGTGAAAACTTTTTATCTTACACTTGCAGTGTATTTCCAGAACATTGACCTGCACAGGTTGTTACTTAGCTGATAAAAAAATCATGATAGAAAATCAAAAATAAGCAGGTAAATTCATGTACTGTTTTCTGCCTGGTGTTGTCTAAAGGACAGTGGGAAAAAACCTAACAAAAACCATGACAGAAATGCAGACATTTTAAGATAAACCCAATGCAGTGGTTCACATGCATATCTCATTGACTATTAGGGCTAGTTTAAGGACAGATGTGTGTGTGCCCAAGAAAGAGAAAAACTGGAAGTGTCTTACTTCAGCCTACTCAAGTTCTGAAGTAATATAAGATGCAACTGAAGTTCCTCACTTCAGTGAGATTTTCTTATAAAGCACAGAACTGATGAAACGGAAATGAGAGGGTCCATTGTATTTCATTCTTTAACAAGGGAATTTTTATGGCTCTAAAAGAATTCATATCCTGTCTGATCTGGTTGTACAGATATGCTTTAAGTAGGACTTTTTGCATCAGTCTCCATACCTTTTAATTCTCCATAGCTTTACAAATTCATTTAATAGCAACCTGATTCAGGCCGATATGTTTTCAGAAGTGTTATGTGTCAATACCATGTAACAACACATCCTAGAAAAATGAATTGTAGGAAAGAAGCCTGAAGGTGAACATCAGACTTCTCTCTATATACTCAGGGTCATGAAAATAGCTGTCCTGAAACTGTAGCTGTTGTGTTAATCTGTTTCCCATCTGCATCATGATTTTTTTTTCATGATGGAAAAATATATTTATTATTGAAATTTACCTGTCATAAGAATAGAGAAGAGAGAACTAAATTTAGTAGAACTGAAAAAAGATGACTATGATTCTGAGAAATGCAGAAGAAACAGTCTCCACCACAGTCTTTAAACCAAGTTGTTTTGCCACAGACAGCTGTTTGGAACTCAAAAGCACAAAGCTCAAGAGTTACATGGTTTTAGTTGCTGGTTTGCTGTAAAAATTCCTTGTGATGTTGCCTAAACCACCTGTCATCTGGTGACACATGACTTGCCATCTATCCCTTTCTTTATCTGTCATATGTTGATAATAATGCTGATATATTTAACAGGAATGCAGTGATGATTAATTAGATACTTCAGAAAACAAGTACTTATGAAATGTGAACTATCATCTGCATACAAGTCAGAATTTTTTTTGCTTTAATACAGACTGTTAATTATCTGCAAAACTGTGCTTGGCAAATGTTTGACCTGAAATTTTGTAGAAAAGGTTATGTAGGTTATGTGAGTTTTTTACAATTTTTTTTTTTCTTTTCTCTTCCTCAGAAATACTGCAAAGCAAGACAGTTTGTAATGCTAACCTTGCACTTTTACATAACTTTAGATTAACTTTTAATTAGATTAGATATTGACCTGGTGGCTATGTTGTACCTTAATAATCTTTACATGTAATCTGTTAAACATTTATAAATTTCATGTAGGTGATTCAACAGAGACTGATTCACAGAATTCTATGAGTGTGGTAATAAAAGTTCAAATGTTTATAGTATGGTTAATGATGAAATTATGCTGGGTGTTTGGACAAGAATATTGCTGTATGCAAAGGAAAACTGGTATACTGTGAAGTATTGTTAAGTGTCTGAATGTTTTCCTATCTAGCTGGCTTAGTATCTGGAATATTTTAGATATATCCTAATTTATTTAATTTTTTTAATATAGTAGAACTGCACCTAGCAAAGATAACTGAAGCAGGAGACAGCTTCTCAATAGCACAGCTAAAAGCATATAATTAAACTGGAGTACATCTGGTGCCCTGTGCAGGTAGAGAGTTCTCAAGTTCCCCAGCTTTGGTAATAGGATGGCTAAATGAAGTAACAGAATTTTTAGCAAGTGATTATTCATTTGCTGAATATCTCTAATCAGGCTAGGACCTGTTTTTTTCAGAAGTTAGAACACTCAGCCTTTGGCAATAATATACTCCTTATTTAATTAAAGTATTTAGTAATTTCTTAATATTTTCATTTGCGAGTTACCCAAATATTACTCAGTCATATCTCGTCTCACTAAATAGCAAATGATTCTAAATATTCTAAAACTTCCTGCAAATTAAGGTCCAAGGTGTTCTATTAATAAGAAATTTTATGAAAAAATCCTCTTCCTTGTATAAAACCAAGTTTCAGAAATGCCTAATCTATTTTTAGTAAGTCTATAACTTTGATAAAGCTCAGATTATACATCAGAAGAAAGTTTCTCTAGGTGACCTTTGAGAGTTCTAGGTTGAATATAGGAAATAAACCAGTATATATATTTCTCTCTATATATTTTAATTAATTTTATCTATTATTATATCTCTAACATAGTTAGAGATATCTTTTTTGCAATACCTTTTTCCTTTTACCTTTGAAATTCCCATCCTAAATGGCTTTCTTATATTAATTAGCTGCTACCTGAAAAGAAAGACACAGAAAATTCTATAACATTTCTTTTTTTCATTATTCTTCAGTAAAATGAAAAATATAACTCCCTGTTTACTTACGAATGGAGATAAATTTAGACAACTTCAGACTGACAGACAACATTTGCAGGAAGTTATGAGTGACTGAAGAGTTAGTCTGTGTTGGCTCCAGTTGCCTAAGGTCAGCAAATAATAAGCAGTGTTTATACAGTATGCATCCAGTTAAAGTTTCCTCATTGTGCTCTGACCTGACTCTGGCATAAGACATATTGGCATAACTGGTGTACTTCGGAATGAATGCAGGTTTATCCACTTTGCGTTTGGACAATGCCATGTTCCCCTGCTTCCTATATACACTGCACAACAGTTTACTCATTCTTCAATTTCCTAAGTCACTGGCTACTCTTAATTACGTCAGTGACTAGCAGGTATTCAACAAACTGTACCAGAGACACCATCCAGAGTTACCCCTTACTTCTATCACCACTTACTGTGTGGTAAAAATTGAAGAATCTGGTTCTCCTAAACAGGTTCTTGGAATACACCTCTAGCAGTGTTATTCTTCATTCTTAGTCAAATCAGATTCAACTCCTTATCTACACTGACAAGAGAAAAAGATTAATTATTATGATTATATAATGATTATATGATGAATTATAATGATGGAAGATCTCACCAATAGCTCAAATCGTAACACATCACCAAGTTCAGACATGTAGGGAAACAATCCACATCAGGTGTTAAATACCATCACCTCTATAAGCACTTATTTGCACATCCCAAGAGAGAAAAAAAAATTATAATCTTCTTTTAGAAAATCCATTTAAATATGTAAGTAGTAAGTAATTATATCTCTAAAACTAATAATACTATATTTTTTTCTTTCTTGAGGGCTTTTTGCATAGGTCAAAGGAGGTGGTTCTGCCCCTCTACTCCACTCTTGTAAGACCCCACATGGAGTACTGTGTTCAGCTCAGGACAGGAAGGATGTGGACATGCTGGAATGGGTCTACAGGAGGGCCACAAAAATGGTAAGAAGAATGGAACACCTCTCCTGTGAGGAAAGGCTGAGATAGTCAGGTGTTGCTCAGCCTGGAGAAAGAAGGCTCTGGGAAGATACTACTGTAGCCTTTCAGTACTTAAGGGGGCCTATAGGAAAGATGGGGACAGATTTTCTAGCAGTACCTGATGTGATAAGATACAAGGTAATGATTTTAAACCATAGGAGGTTTGATTAAGATTATGTATAAGGAAGAAGTTTTTCATAATGAGGGTGGTGAAACACCAGAACAGGTTGCCCAGAGAGGTGGTAGATGCTTCATCCCTGCAAATGTTCAAGGTCAGGCTGGATGGAGCTCTAAGCAACCTGATCTAGTTGAAGATGTCCCTGCCCATGGCTGGGAGTTGGACTAGATGACCTTTCAAGGTCCCTTCCAACCCGAACTATTCTACTGATTCTCTGATTCTATAGATTTACAGTAGACCTAGGTTACCGAGGTCTCAAACAGCACATTAAAATTCTCCTCAGTTTATCACTTGGAATGAACCTCAGAATACTATTCTTATATTTCTTTATATTCCATTCTAAATCAAAGTACACAAAGATCTTAGCAGCATTAGTATTCCCAAAATATGTGGCTGTAGCTACACACAAGGATATAAAGGTACTTAGAGAAGCAAGTATTGAAAACATTGTCCCTCTGTGACTGATGTACTCAAGTCATTAATCAACCTAGAGGTAGTTCCGTACCATCTCCGAAAGAGGTTGAGCCTAAGCCATTACTGGGCAAAGCACATACCTCGTTCCAATCTGTTTGCTGACAACCCATGAAGAAACAGTGACACAGTGAGTTTGGAGTACCAGTCTTGTGACTGACATGTGAATGGTTTTCCAAGGCTCATTTATCAAGGAACAAAATTAAGGAGTCTCATGCATGCATTTCTCATTGCGTGTAATTTAACTACAAGCTAACCGCTTTACTCCATAAATATGACTGCCTAAGCAAGCTTTCTTTGAGCTCTCCCTGCTCAGGACCTGGCTGCATCTGAGCTGGGAGGTGTCTCTGAGCTGGCTGCTGACTCCTGAGCTGGGACATCTCTCAAGGTTGCTCATTGAGGCAAACACCTCTTATATGGATCTTTGGTCAGTGACTGACATCACACAGAACCTTATATTATAGTGTGCTAAGATTCTGTATTGAAAACTTTCATTTTGTCCTGCTGACTTTGATTCTCACTTGGTAGTTTTGAATCATTTCTACATTATTTATGAAGTAAGTAATACAGTGAACATTGTAATCAAACTTTGTTAAGTCACACTTCTATAACATCATATTTCAATATAAGTAGTTCTGCTGATACTTTTGTTGATATTTGAGTCATCTAAATCACTCATTTGCAAAACCCTCTACATGGCATACATGTAGAGTTTTCTCTTTTAGCTGTCCTAATGAAGCATATCCTCTCTCACCATTACAGGCTACAATGATACATGTTGATTGTTTAACAACACCTTGCTATCACAAACTAAATTCAACGGTAGGAAAATAGACAACTATTTCGGTCTGTTTGTTTTGATTTGATTTGGTTGTTCTCCCAATTTACATTAATTTAAATTTTTAGAGGTGGGTGACAAATACATAAACACTTCTGGCACCTTTTCTCAATGTATGAGCTGAGGCAGTGGTCAGTAGAGAGATCCTGGGCTATTTAATTCTTTGATAGAAATTCTGGCAATGCCCAGACTTCCCTTGCAAGCTTGGTGCTAATACTGTATTTCTCTCTTACTCTTAACTCTGCCAAAACCCAGCATCTGCTCCCATATAGGGTGTTGACAGCTGAAGCATTTTTCCATTGTGTTGTAACTCTGCCGAGACCTGGCATCTGCTCACAAATAGAGGTGTTGACAGTTGGAGCTGTAGCACTTTCCCTTTGTGCATCAACTCTGTGGAAATCTGGCATCTGCTCACACACACAAGTTTTGACAGCACAGACTACAGTCTAACACTAAGTTACTCCAATGTAGGGGAACATGTGTAGCCATAGTTTTGGAAGGAGACTACTTTCACATGACATCAAATCCAAGAGACCAGAAGTTAACGTAGGTATACGGCTTGGAGCATTTTTTTGGCCAGCAGAAGTCTTCACAGGATCAACATACTATGATCTGTAAGGAGAATTTTTCCTTCATAACAGGTACCAGGAGAAAGTGAACCAGGACTCCAAAGACTCAGCTTTATACCTTTTCTCCATGACTTAGGTGGTTCCTCTGTGAGTCCTTAATATTTGAGTAAGATCATTTCTGTTTCTGGCTATGCTGAATAGCAGAACTACTGTGATCTTGTTACTTTCTCTTGGAACTTGTCTGAATCTTCAGCCATTTTTAAGGTCTTAGTAACCTTTCCTGTACATTTTAATGACATCTGCATGGGAAACAGACTAAATTGTAGTTCAATAACTTTAACATATATTTTTTTCTCAACTATGATGTGAAAGCAAAGTCCCTATACTCTATTATAGGAAAAACAGGAGATGACTAAGTAAATCACCTCTCTCAGATGTGTTTTACTCAGTTTTTTTATTTTTATTGTTTTTACAACTAGTTCTGCAGAGATTTTTTTCTATAATGAATTTATTATTTATTATAGAAAACAGTCCAAAAGGATTCTTAGATATCTTAGTCTTAAGGTACTAAATATAAACCAAAAATGCTAAGAGAAATGACATTTTTTCTTTAGATTACTTCCTGTGAAACAAATTGGCAAAGTGAATGAGAAAATCAAAGAGTTCTTAAGAAAGCAAGTAAAATTCTTTTGTGTGACATCATTATTTCAACAATACCTAAGTACCATGTTGAGAATATGATGGTTTTTAACTACTTTTGTCCTAATTTCAGGTTTAAAAAAGGCTTCAGTTATATTGTGGACACAAAAATAAAGTTAATGAAAATAAATACATCAAAATAGAAAAAAGGTAGCAAACAGACTCTCTCTGAAAAATGAATCTTGGACATATACAAAATTAAACTTAGATATGCTTATGTTAACAGATTTTGACTTGAACCTAGGACTACTCCTTTAGTATTTCTCTACTTGAGATTCAGGATTAATTTGTACATGAAAACAGAAGATCCCAGATAAATAAGTAGGGATTAGGGGTATTAAATATGTCACACTTTGAAATGTTTCTAATAGGCGGTTTTTAAATGGTAATATGAACTGATTATCTGCTGGACTAGTTTCACAGTCTTTATGATGTCTCATGTGAAAAATAAATGCCAGAGATAAACATTAGAATCTTGCTGCCATAAGTTATATTCTACTCTTTTGATATATTTCGCTATAGAACTGTATCTGTAGCTATGCATATATGTATACAGATACATGTACATTTATATCCTCTGCAGATGATATACATACACATGTGCATGTGCAATTCTAAAGTTTCCTTTTTCAGAACTTAATAAGTTTTGCATATGAATTTGTAAACATAATACCATGTAAGACTGCTTCCACCATGTTTTCTCATCAGCACATGTTGCCCTAGATAACATAGGTAAGGATGGAACCATTTCGTTTCAACCAGAAAATCTATGCCTCTTTCATTGCTGTAATTTCAATCCATGACTTACATCAGACAGTTGTTTGTTAACTGCTACACACAGAGAGATGATTCAAGTGGTGTCTAGCCAGCCACCGAAGAGCTAGATGGTTGCCTGGAGACTAAATTTCAGTGTTCAGAATCTGCCTCTTTTTAACAGGAAAGAACAAAAATTGCAGCTCACTCTGAAGAAGATATTAAGCAACCATAGAGACACTTGTCAGTTCAAATGCTATTATTAAGGTTTGCTGCATCCTGAAATTACAGACAAGCATAAACTAGAACATAAGATTTTTTGCATGTTCACCATACCTCTCACCTTGCTAGTAAGTTAAGATTCAGAGCTTAAATGAGACGTTTTCATGATTGAGCTACATCTTGCCTTTATCTCCAGCATCTTCAGCTTTCCGCTGTCACCATAAATCTCTGCCCCAGCTTCTTCTTGCATGTCATAGGATCATAGGATAATTCAGGTTGGAAGGAACCTGAGGAGACTGGGTATTACAATTCCCTGCGCTAAGCAATGGTAGGTAGTTTTGCTTTTATTCATCACATCAGAGAGGCATTTACCATTGTTACATGCCTGAACATTTATTTCAAACCAAAAATCACACCCATTGATTTTATAAAGGTTACCATATGCAGTTTCTAAGGATGCTATACTGAGACTTAATTCTGATGAAAGCATAACACCGCAGAAGATATGTTTTCTGCAGATGTTCTCTGAAACTACAGACAAACCACAAATGAGGCTTTCCAAATTACTTCAATTAATTAAGTGCCCAATTTCTATGATCTAAGTCTAGCCAAATGGCCTTTTAAAGCAAAATACCTTGTGATTATTTATGCAAATATAACAAGTCTTTTGAAAATACACTAGCTCAATTGTTAAACAAAATCAGCCCCACGTCAACCCCCAAAATTTTCAGTGTTGAATCATAGAGCGTTTTAGGAAGATGAGAGAAAAAACAGCATGTTCCAAATTTTGGCATTTCCCTATACTCATAATCCATTGATTCCGGTTTTTTTCTTAAGGCTTTCGTTTTTGTTTGTCTGTGTTTTGAGAGGAAGATGCTGTCTGTTTTCAATGAGGATTCTGTTCAGGTATTTCAACACAGCTACTTTTGGTTGCTGTAAGACAGGAAAATGCTACTGGTCGTCTTTTTTAATGTGAATGAAAATACATCGTCTCAAGCAGCTATGACTAAGAGCTCCTTGTTCGCCACTTCAGAGCAAGCTGGTCTTATGGAAGAGCCAGCTGCAATCACTTCCTCTCTCAAGGCTACAAAACTGGGTGTTTATCTTTGCACAGAAGTACCCCTGTAGACTACGAGTGACCAAAAGATACCTGAAGCTTCTGTAGGCTGGGTAACAGTGCCGCCTTTGTTTACCTGAATCAGATGTTTGGAGTCCCTCTTCAGGGAAATTGCAAAAAGTGAGGAAAACCTCCTGGTTAGGGATATATTTGAGTTTGTAGTTAAAGCTGAGAAACTTTGCATTGTTCCCAGGAAATAGGAAACCCTGTCACAGAGCTTTTAAAAATCAGTGTATATAATTAGTTATAATCAAAAAGCACAGTTTACATTGTTAAAGATGCAATATTTTAACAAAGAAAGATGTTAGAACTCACATGACTATTTGTTCCATGTCACATTTTTCAGTTTTATTAATATACTTCTTCTAAATGTCCTGTCTACTGACATTTTCCTTACTGATTTAAGGGAATCATTGCAGTAGTAGAAAAAATCATGTTTCCCTATACATTGTTCTAAGAGATACATAACAGGTGGATGTTAACGTAGAAAACAAAACTCAAGAGACCAGCCGTACAAAAAAATTTAACATGAAAATCAAATAAAAATATTTAAATTATAGTCTTATAGACTTCATTTTTTTCAAGTTTCATTCATACTTTTGGTACCTTTGTGGCTGCTATATAGACTGTTACATACAATTTTTGCTGTTACTGAAAAAAACCTGTAGGCTCCTTACTGATCTGTCACATTTTAAGGACTTTTGTGGAGCCCTGGCATGGTTTTATTTGTTTTATGTGTTTTTAACAACTGGCTAGTAGTCAAGTTAATAGTAACTGATCCAACTTACTAGCTGAAACTCTGTGAGTAGATTCCATGCTGAAGATCTGACAAACCTAGGTAATAACTGTGAAACAAACAGCAGCCCTTTACACCAGCTGATGTTGGGAAAGGCCAATATACAACTTTCAAACTTCAGATGGGAATCAGTAAGAAGGAAGTAAACTGTGATAAAGAAATATAAAACTAAAAAGATCTCAAGGCTCAGGAGGAAAGAAATAACACCAAGAGCTTTAAATTCCTCCTTGCACAGAATATTTTATACAGCTGAGTAGCTAGACATGCCACCATTTATCTCCTTAAAGAAAACTGATGATGCTGACCACAGGACAATGAAAATATGAGCCAAAATCCAAAGAAGGGCAGAAAACTGGAAATTATTTATATAAACATTTTAAGCATATTATTGAAGCATATTATTGATGAAACTTTTGTGTATTGATCTGGGCCATGAGAATTGTTGTAACTATACTAATTGTTGCATTTTGATGGGATTGCTAAATTTTTACGAGATTAATAGCAAATTCTTGGCTGTGTATATATATTCAAATATGTAATTTTCTTGTCCAAGGGATGCAAGATATCTTATTTCTTTGTAAAAGCTATCAGACATTTAAAAAGTCAGACATACATATTTTTTCAAACTATATTTTTCTCATTTGGGAATAATGCCTCAGCATTTTCACATAAATTTATTTCACCAACAAAATTGCATCACTTAAAATATATATATACAGGTTTATTAAAAATGTTTCCTTTGACTTCTTTTTTTTCAGGAAGACACACAGGGATCTCTTTGATATAGAAATTAGCTGTGTGAAAATTTATGAATTACACAAATATAAGACATTATTGCCTATGGATGGATAGTGTTCTTTGGAAGAGTATCTCATTTTTTGGATATGTGCAAAGTCATATGTGGAATAAGACAGCCAAATACATAGAGAAAAGACTGAGTCACAATTAAAGCAGTTGAAATCTGTCTGAGGACTTTGATTTGATCTTCTGCCTTTTTATGATTTCTTGCATTCAATTTTCTTCTTTACTAAGTTTTATAACACAATAGTGGTGAAATTTTTAACTATTGAATTTGAGATACCAAGATATAACAATCAAAACTTTCTAGTTTTCTGGGCTCTGACTGGAATCAGTAGGAGACTTAAAATGTATAGTTAGTGGTAGTAGTCTAGGAAAGGAGCTCAGAGACCCACAAAATGAGAGTGCACTTTCCACAGTAATTTTATTGCATGTCATAAATAAGCTGTGAAATGTGAATAATTGCATGATCTTATTTTGGGAAAGCTTAGTAAAAACGAAGTAATTGTTCAAGTGATAGATTTGCAGGAAAAAATATTTGTATTCACAGCAGAGTAGAAACAGTTTATGCAAGCAAACCAAGGAGCGTGCACCCCATGAGCAGAAAACAGTCTCTTTTTAAGCCGACGTTGTCGGCTTTGTTGACTCAGTGATTCAGGTGTAGGGTCATAGCACAGGAAAACTTGGCGAGGGCTTATGTAATGAGAGACTGCACCACACTGAACTAGTGCTGGACAACTGACTGTCCTGGCCATGGCAGCTGGTGAGTCCCAGGAACTGGGGACCAGAAGGGGCCCTCCAGGGCAGCAGGGCTGGGCCTCACTGCCCAGCCTGTCCCGCTGCCCCAACCAGGGCCAGCCAGGCACTCAGCCGCATCCTTGGGCACCTCCCTGGGCTGCAGACAGGCCAGGACCAGGCTGGGATGTAGACCTGTGGACAGCCCCGGTGCAGCAGTGCCCACGGCCAGGGGAGCCCGGCCGGCTGGTGCAGTGCTGGGGGCGGACATGTGGCCCTGGGGCATGGGCGGGCAGGGAGAGACACAAGGAGGCCGAGAAGGGTCCCAGAGTCTGACGGGCTTTGGCATGGAAAATGAGATTACATAAATCACATGCAACCTGTTTTATTTCTGATGTGAATGCTTGACTTACCAGACCATATTATTACGTTATTATAGCTGTGTCATAAATCTGTGAATTTTATTTTTAAAAAAGTTGTATTAGTCTTACTGTTCTAATTATGTAGACATCTTTGCTACTCTGCACTGAGGTACTTTTCAGGGAAAGGAACCATGTCATCTCCCAGCTGCCCAGCTTCCTCTGTTCACTGAAATAATTTTAATAATTCTACCAAACAAATTTGTCTCTTTGAACTTTTATGAATTCTGTCAACTTCTTTGCTAATTTCTCTCTTCCTTACAAATCACCTTGTCTTTTTTTCTGAAATCCTTGAAATATTCAGAATAGCAGGTTAGGCTGTATGTATTTTCTTGTCTTTACTATTAAAGTGTATTCAGATTTTTACCAGCAGTATGTTACGTGTTTCATTTTCTGAGCTATTTTTGACAATGCATCCTTTCTTACACTCTGGTCTGCCAGACCTTTTTATTCCCTGTAGTTTATGACAATCATTCAAATTTCTTCTGTGCATCCTGTGCATTTTCAACCTCCAGTTTCCTGAAATTTTAAATCTGCTTTCATATACCATGTTCTGGCTTCTACATTTTCTTCTTTTCAGTTAATTTATGTGGAGTCTTCTATTGAAAAATCATGCCTCAAATAATATATTTCTTGAGTATTTCTCCTTGGTTTTATCTCTTACTTTCTACTTTTTTATCTTTTGTATTTCACAGAGATTTTCATAATGTATTTTGCTTCCTTTGAATCTGCATAATTTGCTACCATACTTCTTGATTAAATGACTTGAATTTTTTCAAATTCACAATGGGATTTCTTCTATAATCCTATGTAATTTTGATTTTGATTACAGAGAGAACGAATTCAGTAAAGGTTTGTTAGATGGTTTGTTTGGGTTTTTTTCTGTGTTTACTACTATCAAAGCTTTATAAGAGGAATGCCTCTTCCAATGTAGGTTATCTGCTTCAGCTTCTCTAAATACCTCAATATCCATGCAATTTTATGTGGCTTGGCTTTCTTGGAATATGGTCTCATTTCCTTTTGGTATGCTAATAAATTGCACATCGCTTTTCTTGTGTCGAGTCTGTATCTCTGCCGGTATCACTACTCATTTAGTGTTCACAAATCTGTCAGCCATGAGTTTTGGCTTGCAGAAAGCTTGTTCAGAGCCTGGATAATAAGTAATGACACATGATTTACATTTTGATTGAAGGATCCAGCTCAATACACTCCTTATGCATGCCAATTGGTACGATCTGGCAGGAAAGCTGGGTCAGCTTTTCATTTCCTTTTGTCTGCCCTGCCTGAAGACAAATGTTTCATAAACCATATTATTTCCTAGAGAGAAAAGGTCAACTAGAATACTAAGGGCATTTTCAAGGACATCTTCATCTCTGCCACTTATTTTTAGTCAGTGAATCATGTCTTCTACATCACTGCCCAAGCAGTGAAGATGAAATGCAACTTCTAATGTACTTTCGATTTTAGTGCATCCAACATTTATGTGCTTCCTCATTTCCAACATTGTTGAACAACATCTCTGTCCTAGCGAGAACATCATGCTTGAAATAGAACTATTGCAAATATCAGATTGCTTTATATCTCTTTTTGTTCTGGTTCCGCCTGTAAGTTTCTTTTCCCTAGTCTTTATTTCACCAGAATGTGTTAAAAATTTGTTCTCATTCAATTGTTATGATTTTGTTGCTGCAGATTTTATGACCTACTCTCTTTTACTTAGTGTTAAATGACTTGAATCTCTGTATTAATGACCACATCAAAGTGAAAAAAAGTTCTATACTATGAGACGGCTGCCCTTGGACAAAGTACCTTTGAAGAGGTGTCTGCTAACAACTGCAGTCCCACAACTGGAAGATAAAAGGTCTTCTTGTAATCATAGAATCATAGAAGGGCCTGTGTTGGAAGGGACCTTACAGATCATCAAATGTCAACTCCCCTGCCATAGGCAGGGACACCTTCCACTAGACCAGTTTGCTCAGAGTCCCATCCAACCTGGCCTTGGACACTGCCAGGTACAGGGCATCCACAGCATCTCTGGGTAACGTGTTTGAGCGCCTCACCTCCCACAGAAGTGAAGATGTTCCTCTTAATATCTAATCTAAATCTACTCTCTGTCAGTTTAAAGCCATTCCCCCTTGTCTTGTCACTGCATGTTTGTCTTGGGGTGATTTATGATGACAGTCTATTCCATGAACCTCTGCTTTACGCCCAAAAATGGTTGCTGTATCTTTAAGGTGGGTCTGGGGAGCCTTGGGCTGGTTGGCATGCTTTTTCAAAGCCTCACTCCCCAGGGATCCAGGGGTTCTGTATGGTCTGGGGTTTTTTGCTTGGCTAGCTTGGCTTTTGTTAGCCCAGGCAAGAAGTTTTTTCTTTCCCTGGCCTTGGAGAAGCTGCAGCAGCAATCAGCAATCGTGCTGCAACTTTTTGAGGTTAACTGGACAGCTTGTTTAGTTTGAGATCAGGGAAAATGGGACCTGTGGGAGAAGGATTGGTCGGGATTAACGGGAGGGAAGGCCTGCTCCTTCTGAGCCCCATGCCTCAGGAAGGCTGAGCTGGGGAGAGAGGGCACACCCACATGCTTCATCTGCAGTGGAGAGTGAATCAACGCCTGAGAGTCGCCAGGTTTTCATCTGTTTGCCCAAGTTGCTGCATGAATTTCCTGTATTTTTTTTTCCCTGAGAGAGAAGCCTGCACCATCTTCTACATGGCGTGCGCCAATGTTTTTTTTTTCCCTGGCATTTTGTGTTTTATTTCTGGTGTGTGTGGGCGGGGGTAACGTCTTACAGTTTAATATCTAGCGTTTATTTACCTTTTTCCCATGCCTTGTGGGTATTCTCTTTGTCTATAAACTGCTGGGAGTTTTTTTCACTTTCATCCACTAGTATTTATTTCCTAGTGGTGAAAAGGAATTCTTGGAACCCTTTTAGAGGAGATGACTCATTCCAGAATGTTTTCTCCTAAATTTGTCTCTAAACTGAGACAATGTTCTTGTAAATAGTCTCTCTCCAGTCAGTCAGCTTATTATCTTGGGTGCCACATTGGTGATTATTTTGGAGTGAAACATCATTGCATTACATATACTTTATTTTTCTTCTTTTTAAAAATTTTTCTCTCGTTTATTTTTCTTTGACAGCTAAAGAGATCAAGATCATTGTAATTTTGATAATTTAAGGGAATTTGTACCTTATAACACTCTGAATGCCAATTTATGATAGGTTTATCAATGCCAATTTTGGATAGGCATGAAGCATCTGAGATGAGAAGAAATGTCCTCAAGTTTATCTAGAAGGGGTTTAAATTGGATATTAGGAAAAAAATATTTACTGAAAGTGTTATCAAGCATTGGAACAGGCTGCCAGGGAAAGTGTTCGAGTCACCATCATTGGAGATAACTGAAAAGTCTTAGAGATATGACACTTAGGAGACATGGTTTAATGGTGGACTTGTCTATGTTAGGTTTATGGTTGAACTCAAAAATTTTAAAGGTCTTGTCTGAGCTAAATGATTGTATGTTTCTTGATTATACTGGTGGTTGGATGAAGAGTTTTCAGGAATGAAGATCACAGGTGTATGGGCTGATTGCCCTATTAGGAAATACTTTGGTATTAGGCTTTTAACCATATGTGTTTTGGCAGCAAAATGTTTATGTAATATATTATTTTTCGTCTTTGGACATTGTCATTTTTATACAGATTGTAAGAAGTAGTTGTGATGGTTTGACCCTGGGTTGATGGACAGTTGTTTAGACTAATAATGCTTCTCGAAATTCATGTATTTAAACCGTGTGGGAGCCCAAGAAATCTCTCTTCCTTCCGGCTTTTGGGCTGGTAAGACGGC
>VZRQ01011262.1:574105-596433 GCA_013397975.1 Machaerirhynchus nigripectus | reverse complement strand
AGGAGCCAAGCATTCCTACCTGGATATAATCTGGGGTTTGGAAGAGCACAAGCAGCCCTTACCTACTGGAGTCCCAGAGGACAAGAGCTACCACTGGACCTTCAGGTGAAGATCATGCCATTTTATGCAGGATCACTGCTTCAACAGGGCCACTTCATCTGGACTGCTACCACCACCCTGACTAACAGGGTGTCAGGTTGTGTCCTGACTCTGTCAGTGTTCTTGTACTATTGCATTTATTTAAATTTTCTTATTAAATTTTAATTCTGATTTGGGATCTCCCACTGGTTTGTTTTCAAACTAGCATATAAGCTCTCTCAGCAGCTGTGTCAGGAAGTTATCTTCCACACACTCCAGGAACCTCTTAGACTGTTTACTCTCTGCTGTGTTAAGATGCCAGCAGGCATCTGGCAGGTTAAAGCCTCTCACAAGAACAAGAACTAGTGATTGTGAGATGTCAGCCAGCTGCCTCTAGAATTCTTCATCTGCATCATCATCCTGGTTTGGTTGCCTATAACAGACTCCCTCAAATACTGTCTGCCTTGTTCTTCATTTTCTTTGAAACTGTGAATCAATATTCTTTGTGTTGCAGAACTAATATTTGTTTTCAGTACATAAAATAAGGAATAGTGAGACTGAAGGAAAGAAGAAAATCCAGTTAAGTAGATGAAAAGAAATACCATATGTACTAGCTTGAAAGCAAACTAGTGTCAAGGAATACTCCAAGTCAGGAATACAATTTAATAGGAAAAATAGAATAAATGCAATAGTGCAAAAAACAACCCACTGACAGAGTCAGAGTACAACCTGACCCCCCAATGGTCAGAGGGTTCGTAGCAGTCCAATTAAATGGTGGGTGCAGTCCTCCTGGAGTGATGGTTCTGTTGAAGTGTCTGGTCCTCCTCTGAAGGTCCAGCAGTGGTGTAGAAGGCTCTGGTCTTCCTCTGGGAATCCAGTGGAAAAGGCTGCTCATGCTGCTCCCAGATCATATCCACATGGGAATGCTTGGCTCCTTCCCCCTGGGCAGAGCATCTCACAATGGGCTGATGTAATTCTATGAGTCATGGGGTGGGTCCTTGATTGGCCATTAAACAGAGATAGCTCCCAGAGGGAGTTATCAAGGATGAGTCAAGTTATCAAGTTATGAGAATAACGAGCACAGCCCCACCTGTTTTAACAGCTGGTGATGATAATAGAATACATACTTTTGGCTACATCTTATATTGTAACCTAGGACACCATACAATTGGAAAAATGATCAGTTTTGAAGTCCAAGAGATTTGACAGAAATGGATGAAGACATAATATTTATAACTAAGTTATTATGCAAATATACATGTATTTGAATATCTAACTTGAAAGTAGATGAAAACATCTTGGCTGTTTGTTTGGCAGCTCTGTTATCTCTATCACTTTGATAGTATTTTGCATTGAAAGAGAATAGCACAGTTATTTGTTGTTATCTGTGTTTAATAGCACAAACAGCAAAAGTTCTTTCTCTACAGAAAGCCCAGAGCTGGCCTAGAGTCACTGCTCAGCTGTTATTTAGATGGCTCATTAACATGTTCATATTTTTAGCTGAAAAACCTGTGGAATTTTATTGCTTTTATTTGAATTTAGACAAATTCAAAAGTTTTGGGTTTTTTTACAAAATATTTCCATCATTTTTGGGGTAGAAGGATATTTAGTCTATTTTTATTCCATCTTAACTTATACCTTAGTCTTTTTGAAATCCATCTGCATATCTTAACATTTTTCCAAAACAAGAAGTATTGCTATCTCTACTTACAGTTAGGGGAGCTAATAAAGCCCTCACTGCAATGCCATCTTGCTGTGTTTCAAGCTTATGGATCTTAATTTGTACATGTTCATGTGTTCCCCCTCTACTTTTTCATGCCTCCTCCCCACCAAAACAAACACTGTGAGAAATAATCTTTCTAGTAGAAGCCTTTTCCTTTATTATATGCTTTGAAAATGAGTGAAATAGTTAATAATGCTGAACTGTAAAATCTCTTTCTCAGTTTCTGCATCACATGAAATAACCCAGACATTTCATGTCTCAGAACTGTGGCATCTGGCCCTTTACTTTCTTAGGCAAATGCGTCTCTAAGTAGCACTTTATTGTTTAAATTTCAAAAGCTTCTTTTGCAAGAACATCATCCTTTAGGTTTGCCTTTATTTTTATAGTAAAAGATTAGGCTGTGAAAAACATCAGAGTTCCTTCTTGGAATCTTTTATGCTACTGTTCATGTCCCATGAGGGAACATACATTTGAAAACACATTTTGGAAACATAGATTTAAGTAAAATTTTATTTTTATTTTAATCCAACTATATATATTTTTTTGTTCTTCAAAGTATATTCAGGTATGTATCATTATGAAGATATTAGTAATTTGACTTGGTCAGGAAGCAGATGGAAAAAAAATCTGTTAGAAGTTTGGGTAGCACTGAAAGGCCCCTGTAGCCATGTTTTTAAGCTTGTTTCTAACATTGCCTTCAAATACAGTTCCACAATGCCTTTCCTAGCTGTATGAACCAGAGATTTATGTGTGATGTCAGGTATACGAATAACTGCAATCAGACCTTTTTCTCAACATCAAAATCAAGAAAGAGAATATTTCTTTTGTTTGAGTAATTTTGAATTTGTTTTCATAATCTGATGACAACTGGAACTAAGCCTAACCAAGAGCAGTGTTTAATTTGATACTCTGTGTCTTTAAGTTTTAGGTTGAAATTACAACTTTTAGGAATTGCTAAGAGTAGTGGTAAAAAAACCACATTTATCTTCAGGTGTAAATGTGAATGTTAATGTTCAGGTGCAAGGGTTTGCTCCTTAAAAATCTATAGAAAAAAATGTTGGAAATGTTATTTTCAGATGGAAAGATCTAGCTGGTTAACCATCAGGTAGATGGTAATAAGCATAATACCACCTTTTGTTGTGCCTCAGTGTTTAAGAGGTACCAAAGAATACAAGGGCAGGGGGAGGGCAGGGGGGAGAGAGAAAGAGAGAGAGATCAGAATGGAACGATCACTTTCTTTCTCCAAATATCAATGATGGAATCCTATTTATCAGTCTATGGAGTTTCAGAGGCAGATCAGTACTTATGATTTATGTGTTACTGCACATGTAAACATGTACAGTCTTCAACAAACTATACTTTACCTTGAAAAGACTTGAACATGTACCTAAAACAATGATTTCAATGCAGTCTTGATCAGACTTTCATTTGTCTGTTATTTCCATAGAGTAGGTAGGTAAGTAGAGTGGGTGGAACTGTAGCAACCTATATCTTATTGGATAACAGCGCCTCAGGGAACACCATGAAGATTTTGTTAATTATTCTGATTACTTTTATCTTAATATTTTGTGCTAACAGGCAGATAATTTTGAGCTGCTGAAATGTAGAGATGTGTTTTGAATTTTAGTCTATTAAATGGAATAACATTTTTTTTGACATTATTACCTTGTTTCTTTTAGTAGGAAACAGAAATGAGTAGAACAAGATATGATCTCTTCACAATTTTATTGGACTGAACCCTCATGTGCATCATCTCGTTTTTATTGCTACAGCACTTACTGCAAAAAAAACCACAGGCAGACAAACATATACAGAAAGGAAAAAGACAAAAATACAGAGTAATAATATAATTCTTTCACACCCTGTAGACAGGTTTTTACATCCTCTATCTAGCTCCTTTTCCTTTTCGGTATCACTCTAGGCAATAATTCCTACAGATATTAACAGACTGGGAAAGTCCATGCAGTGCTTTGAATCTACTGATATACATTTTTTCAACAGAAATTCTAGGCAATTATGAAAGTTGTTCATAACATTTTATGAATAGTTCATTAAAAAAAATTCCATCAGAATTAATTTAAACATATCCTGTGAGACAAATTCACTGCAGGTTTAAGTCAATGCAGCCTCATCGTGCATATCTTCTTCCAGTGCAGCGGCATCAAACCCTATGTCTGTGGCAATGACTGTAATAAATTTTGTTTCCTTACCTATATCTAGATCCAAACCATCTAAACTCATAGTTTTAAGGAACAATCAAAGGATTTGTATTTAAAGCGAGGAATTTATTGATGGTATAACTGAAATCTTAGCAGTCTCACCAATGTAGTCTGGCTCTAATTATTGCAGGTGTTCTGGTTTTGGCCAGGACAGGGTTAATTTTTTCAGTAGTCAGGAGGGCCATGGTTAGGACCCAGAGGTTAGGCTATACGAACTCACATAATTTTTTAAGGATGCAGGAAGGGCTGGCTTCCAGATTGGTGCAGCATGGCTGAAGGAGGGGTCAGGTATTGTCTATTCTTGTGGGGTCTCTGTGGGAACGATTTGCCTCTTTCTTGTATGCTCTGGCATTAGTATTGTTGCTGTTACTGTTTGTTTACTTAACTCATTGCTGTTTCCATTAAATTATTTTTATCTCAGCTGGTGATCTTTACCTTCCTTGCCTCCACTTCTCTCCATCACGACATAGCAGGGATGAAGAAAGCGAGGCAGAAGTGAGCAAGTGGCACATGGTTTAGAGTTTCAGTGGGAGCACTAAATGGGAGAGTGGCATTCCTAAACCATGACTAGCAGGAAAAGAAACAATACTTTTATGCAGAAAATCTTTAAGTATTAATAACAGAAGTAAAACTGTTACATGTGCACTCCCTAGCTTCTACTCTATTGCCTGGTGGTGTGCTTAGTTTTCACCTTCTGTTTCTGTGGAGGCCGGTGGGCCTATTAAGCAAGGGACCATGAAAGTCCCCTGGAGGGGAGAGCCCTAGGAGGCACTCCTAGGTTACAGAAAAGACCTCTCTCAGGATGCTTTGTTTTATCATGAAAACAGACCCCAGTTCTGCTTCCCCGGTTGGCCCGTTGGCCTCCCTGCCCCTTTCTACCTTATCTGGAAGGTTCTCCTATTTCCCTGTTGCCCCCACTGATCCTTGCTCCCTTGCCACTCCCACAGAGTTTCCCCATTTGCTCCCACACCCTAGCCCTGCCTATGCACCACCCCCATACCCTCAGATTATTGGTCCCTGATGCTCCCTCTGCCCCTACCCACCCCGTATAAAAACCTGGTCCCTTCTACTTTCACTCTCTCTTTGTTCTCTCTTTGCTCTCACCTTGTCTCCCTTGATCTACTCCACCTGTGTTGCTGGAATAAACTTCTCCCGTGGACTCTTGGCTGTTGACTTATTGAAGAAGCAATCCGGTTCGTATGTGTGTGCGTGCAGTAGCCTGCCGAGTGGCTCCTAGCTGGAGACTCTTTTGGAAGGTTTCAGTGTAACACCGCCGTAACATGTTTCCAGATTTTAGGGTTGGTGCTGTCATTCCCACGGTGGTAGGGATGTTATGGTTGGGTTTCAGCCTTTGGCATTTTTCACTGGACATAATAACGGTGCTAGTATTGATAATTTCTTCCTCCTTTATCTACTCGTGATTATTTTTACAGGTCTGACATGCTTTTACACCTTGTGTTGCTCTACACCTTCACATTGCACCCAGTTTTACTTTATATGATGGCTTTTACTGGTGTTTAGCTAAGAACCAGTTTAGCTCTATATTTTATATTCTTTAACTGACACCTGCTGAGCTGTTGATAGCCTGTGTTCCATCCCCTGCCCTCAAGAGCCTGTGCTCCTCTAGTAGTATTCTCTGTCTCCACTTCTCAAGGCCTGCGCTGTCACAACAGGTCTATTTTCCCCTGTAAATTTTAAAAATTGTGCTAATGTCAAACAAAGATAAACAAATTAGCCATAGACTCCCAGTTAGTTACAAAAATTGCTCTTACATCTAAACCAAGTCACCAAGGTAGGTGACTAAAAAACCTAAGAGAAAACAAGTTTGACAAGTCTTAGTCCTGTGGCTGCACAAACTCAGTTCAATGTCTTCCCCATGTTGCTAGCAATGACAATACCATGCAACAGGGTAGCAAAGAGGACAGACAAAAGTACCTGAAATTTTAAGAGAATAGAAAGCTAACAAAGAGAGTAGAAAGTCACTGAGCAAGCAGAGGAAGATGCCATGAAACTCCTACAAAGTGGTCACTATGTCCCTCGAAATTTCCCTCTAATATTTAATGAATATGTCACATCCTTTACAATAATAAGCAAAGAAAAAAAGAATAATTTGTAGCAAAATAACTACTGAACAGAATGGAGTTATCCATAAGTATTTCATAATTATCATCCTTTCTCTATCAAGACCTTGGGAGCACCTCTGTCATTGTCTTACCTGTGTCAAGAGATAGCCTTGCAGATCAATTTAGGAGATACTATTTTCCAGATAAGTCAATATTTTAAGTCAATATTTCAAAAGTGTTTGTTTTAGAGAGAACAAAAAATATATTATTTCTGAACAGTTTGGTCATCAAACTAAAAATCTCTTGTATCTTTAAAAATTGTGTCAAGTTTTCTGTGTTGTTCTATAATGTGAATTTTCAGATCCCTGAGGGAAAAAAGGTAATTTGCAATGAGGGTATTCTTTAAAGTCTGACTTCTCCCATGCAGTTGAAAAGGATACCTATCAGTGCCTTTTGCCACAGAGGTTTTCTTTGATATGATAATTTGGTCATTAGAGTTGTATCACAGAATATTTACTGTAGGGAAAACAAAAAGGAAAAAAATAGGGAAGAAACACATTTCAATCACAAATGTGTGAACAGGACTGAATCTTTTTTAACATGTTGGCATATAAGGCCTGGATATGGATGATATACCTTCTCATCATAGTACTATTGTCAATGGCATATTATTTGCACATTTGAAAAATGCTGTGGTTGAGCTCACAAACTGAATTATGGAAGACAATAAAGTTAAGTGTATACTGAATACAAAATGTTCTCTATTTGTGAAATAAAGAAAATGAGGAGAAACACATCTCTGCCCACTAGTGGGTGCCCCTTTCGGAGGTAAGAAATCTGATTTCTTCTTTTTCTTCAGGGGTCAGTTAATATTTAGTTATTCCATGCAAAATGAAGTGATTTCTAAAAAAAGGATATTGAGGTTTTTCCAAAATACATATAACTTTATGGATGGGCCATTATAATGGAAGAGACGGATCCTGATCCTCTGAGATAAAGCAGGTAATTGAACCTGTCTCTTTAGACAAGCAGTGTAATCACTGAAATGCAAAGGAACTCATGAAAGAGGATATGAGGGGATTAGGAAGAAAATTATTTATACCCCCTCCTCTTTAGGCTGAATTCACAGGATATGTCCGTCAATTTTGAAAGAAGAAGGTTAGTTAACTGAAATCTGGAAAAGGGTCATGTATCTTGTAGGGCTAAAAAGCTCAGAGGTACACTAATGCTACCTCTACCCAGGACTGATGTTTTCAGTGTTTCCTCAAAAACAGATCCGTCAATTCCTTTCTCAGTATGTTGGATTCCACTCCTACCTGAATATGTTTCTCTGTGCCTCTCTATAGAACCTAAATTAATAATTTGACTTTCATTATAAACATGAATTACTAGTGATAGACTTAATAAAATAAGTGCTCAAAATATGTTCTTTGTTGTTCATGGCCTGATAAATCTGACTTAAAATTTCAACTCAGAGTATTGTACAAAAGGATTTATGATCTTTACTCTGTTGGCACCATAGAATGCCAACATGCCAGCTATGGTAATAAAGGGTAAAAAGCTATAGATGCATAAGATCATAAAATATCCTGAACTGGAAGGGAACAAGAAGGATCATCAAGTCCAGTTCCTGACTCAGCACAGGACAACCCCAAAAATCACAGCATGTGCCTGAGCACATTGCTCAAATGTTTCTTGAACTCTGTCAAGTTTGGTGCTGTGACCACTTTCCTGGGGATCCTGTTCCAGTGCTCAAGTACTCTACAGGTGAAGAACTTCTTCCTAATAGCCAATCTAAACTTCCCCTGACAGAACTTCATGCAGTTCTCTCAGGTTCTGTCCCTGGTCATGATAGAAAAGAGATCAGTTTCTGCCCCTCCACTCCCTCTGTGAGGAAGCTGTAGACTGATAGGACCTTGCTTCAGTCTCCTCCAGGCTGAACAAACCAAGTGATCTCAGGTGCTCCTTGTATGGGTTCCCCTCAAGACCCTTCACATCTTTACAGCACACTTTTGGATGCTCTCTAATAGCTTTATATCCTTCTTACCTTGTGGGGCCCAAAACTGCCCCCACCACTCAAGGTGCGGCCGCCCCATTGCAGAGCAGAGCGGGGCAATCCCCTCCCTTGCCTGGCTGGTGATACTGTGCCTGATGCACTCCAGGACACACCTGGCCCTCCTGGCTGCCAGGGCACATTCAATTTGCCATCAACCAGGACCCTCAGGTCCCTTTCCATGGCACTGCTTTCCAGTGTATCACCACCCAGTCTATATGGACATCCAGGACTGCCAGGTACAGGATCTGGCACTTGTCTTTGTTAAACGTCATACAGTTACTAATTGCCCAGACCTCTAATTTTTCAAGGTCTCTCTATAGGACCTCTCTGCCTTCAAGGGAGTCAACAGCTTCTCCCAATTTAGTATCATCAGAAAACTTGCGTAGTATCCCTTCCTGTCCTGAGCCCAGGTCATTTATGGAGATGTTGAAGAGCACAGGGCTGAGGATGGAGTCCTGTGGAACCCTGCTACTGACAGGTGACCAATGATAGCTTAAGAGCAAGGACTTAACTTTGGTTCACATTGTTGTTGTATTCAGGAATAAAATATGCTCCATTTTATTGTCAGATATTTGGTTATGCAGAGGAAATGTTCATCTAAATCACTTGCCCAGCTACTCTGTCTGTTAGGGAACTATTACTGCAGCTTACCGTGATTAAAGGCATGAAAAACATTCTAAAGAAGTGACCAGTGGAGCTGAAAAGCTGAAAAGGAAAAAGAATTAAATGAACTCAGAAAAGTTAGTTTGTGCAATAGTGCTATGGCAGCACTTTCTTATTTTTGTTAAATGGTAAGTGCAAGGTAACCCTTTGGAGTTCCTAGCTGGCATTCTTAACGATGACGCTTGATGCATTTCAATGAGGTTTGATGTCTCGGTAGTTCCTTGGGCAATTTACTATTGGTTTAAAAGCAGTCAGTCAATAGATACTCTCTAAGTACAGTACTTGACTGGCACTGAAGGTTTTGGATTACTAGAGAAAAATTGTAGCTTTGTTCAAACCTGTGATGAAAATCTTCAATATAAAGCTCCACAGAGGAAAATCTAGCCACTCTACAGTCCTGTAGTGAGAGGAATATGTTTTCATATTAATCAAAGCTTGCTTCAGAATAACAGCTGACCACTCCTCCCTGCCATTAACACATTTCTTGGAATGAATGTCATCCTTACATCATTACTATTTAGATGAGGCTATGACTTATACATTGTTGCTGTCATTAGATGTCCTTCTAGGAAGTTTTTACACAGTGTCCTTGTTTTTACTCTTGTTAATAATTTACTTTACACAACTATCCAAGTTGTTTTAATTTCTCTTATACCCTTCACTTCACCTTTTAAACTATGTAAAAATGTTTGAGAGCCTCATTGCCTAAAAACATTTTAAAAAGAAATTATTTTAATTTTTTTCAACTTTAGTCTGTACTTTGACATTTACATTTCTATATTTAATTATGATACAGAAATTGCTCTACATATAACTCTTACATGCAGATTGCTAGAAATCTGTTTCAATTTTAATACTTTATAAACAATTAAAGGTTTTCACTCTCTTCTTCTCAAACTTTATTTTTGCTTATGTAATTCTCCTTCCAAAGGGTAGTTTTAGACATTTGTCCCATAGTCTCATGTTCTACAACAAAACTTTTATTGCAAGTGTGATACCACACTTCCATTATAGAATACACTTTTAGACTGGGTTAAAACCATTATTCAGTACCTATTTGGTAAAGCAGAAATTATAATGAAACTATGTCTTGAACATAATCTAATCAGTTAATTAATTAACTAATTCAGTTAGTTTAAATAAAACTAATTTAAACCTGTAATATCAACCACAATGAGGAGGTGGAGACATGAGGAATAGGTACCACAAATGGCTCATTCCAGTCTCCTAGTTTCAGAAGTTAGGCAGTTATCATGTTACATATCTTAATATTCAAACAGTCACTGAAAACTTTTGAACTGGCCTCTTGATATCTCCATGTTCCTTGACAGTTACTCTTTCAGACAGCGTTCAGTGCTAAAATGCTTATTTTTCAAATTTATTTGTTGGAAATATTCATGTGTAAGTTTTATTTCATTGATTGAATGGTCCTATTCAAGTTAATAAGACTAGTGCCTGAAGCAATTAAAACACATGTACAAGATTCTGCAGGACCAGGGCCATCACTGCTGCATATTTCTAGTAGAGGAGAACAAAATAAAGTCTGAAGAATATATGGTATGTAATAAAAGTATAAAAATTGCTTCTGAACTCATTTTGATAAATTCTAAACGATTTACTTTTAATCAGCTCTGAAATACTGATGCGATACGTTGCATGGGAATTATAATTTGATAAATGGGCATATTTTAGGTTCCATATTGAGTCCAGATGGTTACAGATTCCTTAATATATCCATCCATGTGGCATTTGCACATTTGTGTATCTCAGTCTTCCTCTCATTTATGTTTAATGATGGATTGAATCCAAACAATGCAAGATGTTCTTCAGAATGCTGAGCTTCTGTTAAGTGGACTGATAGTCAGATACTTCTGCACAGGATTCTCTTTCTTTCAGCATACTCTATTCCAAGACAATCAATCTCTATTTCATCGACAACATTTCATGTATAAGGAAATTATAGTGCAAGGAGCCTCCCCAGTTACCCATGAAGGAGTGTAACTTGACAATTGTGTGCAATATCCTTGCTAGGTTATCAGTTCTGTTAGTCTTTTGAATCAAAGTTATAGTTTTGTATATACTATCGTTTGCAGGTCTGTATTTGATCATTAAAACAAGCTGCAAATTTCAGTTAACTTGGGGCACTCACATTACTCAGGGCTTTGTGGTTTGTTTGGTTTTGGTGTTTTTTGTTTTGTTTTTTTTTTCCTCTAGTGTGGGGTTTGTTCTTTTTTTTTCTTGGTTTGAATTGGATTTTGAGGGAAAGATGAAGGCTTCCAGATTATTCTACCACTTTTATGTGTCCCATCCTCTCACCTCCATTGCCCCCTATTTCTCATCCACTGATAGAAGAGCTGTTTTTCTTTTGGTGAGGAAATAGAAGACTAATTAGTTGGATTCCCACCAAAGAATTCAATTAACTGAGATAACAACTTCTTCCCTCAGGTCAGGGAGTCCTGTGAGACATCAGCTGAACTTTACTCTTCTAATGGAAGAAACATCATGTTCACTTGCACTAAGTTCTGAATTTGTTGGTAACCATAAGAAAGAATTAGCAAACAATAGCACTTTTTTTGGTGTGTGTTTTATTGCCTTTATAAATCAATGTTTCAGTGTTGTGGATTCACAATATGTTATAATTTTCACTGCTCATTAGACTTCTGTGCAAACACATGTAGACTCTGTACCCTTGAGTCGTGAAGGAATAATTTGTTGTGCATCCACTTTAACCACTATTTGCATTCAGAGTTCCTCTCTTCAAATGTGTCTTAGCTGGTTTCTCATTGGAGACATATGTCATTGCCATCTCACACATCTGTCATTAGTCTTTACTCCTGTCTTAATTATATTATATGGATGAAAAAAAAATTATTAAATACTATTTTAATAGTATGTATAGGTAAATTAAGTTGTAGTAATAAAATTGTTAAGTATTTTGTCTCCGTAATTACATTTAATTGTTTTTCATTTGGAAAGCAAAGATTTCCTTGTTCTGTATAACAATATCTTTTCAGGTCAAACAGTTCCAGTACTAGATCATTAGTTCCTGTGTTTGACATAATTAATGAATTTTGTGAATTCTGAATGAAGCTCAGTGCAAATTCTGTGATTTTGAAGGAAGTTCAGTGTGTGTGATTTAGCTATTTTTTTACCACATTTATATCTAAATATTCTGGATACTCCTAATGTCAGATATGTGGGCTACTTCTAAAGAAACAGCTTGTTAGGCAGAAATTCTCAGTTCTTCTATTGGAAATCTCCTTTAAACCTAAAACTATGTTAGATACTTTTGTTAGATACAATCAAATAATAGAAAAAAGTAAATATCGATTAATACTAGGGGAGGTTTTTATTATGGGTAAGTAAGCATCTTACCTATTATAATACCTTTTTCTTCTGGTTTACTATTATTCATCTTCACAAATGCACTTGACAGATTATAATTCGACCCTATCAATATTGTTCCTGACACTTGTCATAAATTTCATATGTTTTACATAAAACATCTCAAATCAAAATTTTAAGGAATAGAATCTGATATAAAATATTAAAAGCTTTATTAGATAGCTTTGTCTTTATGAAATTTATGTAGGATTTTTCAAAATCCCGTATTTTGCATTGTATGACATTTTAATGTATGTTTCCTGATTAGGAAAATATGGAACTCGTACTTCCACAGGATTATCTTCATTCCCCATTAGCTGTATTTCAGGGTGCTGCCTTCTTCACTTAGATGCACAAGGTAAGGATAAAGATTCATACAGTGCCAGTTCAAACAAAGGAGTTTAGAAATCCTCTTAATAACTAGGTCTGTCTTCTAAAGGACAAGGAGCGTATTATCTCACATCTTTCCAAGAATGGTGCTCTGAGTTATTCATATATATGCATCACAATTTGGAATAAATTCTATAAATTTACTTTTCATATATATGGCTGTCTCTTGAGCTCATTTCAATTGTGCATTTTTAACTAGCTGTTATCTTTTTTTTGACAATTCATATTGCCTTCTTGTTTCTTGTTTTATTGTTTTGCATTTATTATTTGTAAGACCTTATTTCTGTTTTTTGTGACTCCGTGCTCCTTTTCCTGATGACTATCTACTAACAGACAAAATGAAATTTTCCGTGCAAAAAATAAATTCTGTTTCATAAAAATTACTTTCTTTTTTCATACTGTGACAGAAAGCCAAATTATGATTAAGAGGAATTCAATTATTTCCAAACACAAGTATTAAGCATTCAGTGCTTCTAGTGAAGATAAAGTTGATGACAATTGCATGTCCAGTGCATTTTAAAAGGAATCAGATCAGCCTACCCTCTATCCCTTTCTGACTGATGAAATACCATGTTGGATATGAATAACAGTTCTGCAAATATTGTTCTTACCTTCTTGTCTAAGTGCTCTCCCTGCGCTTAAAAATTTCCTCAGGAATCTTTATGTAAGTCTTGGACATGTAAAAAAAAGGAAGAATTAAAAATCACAGCTAGCAGAGTAACTCGTTCAGTCCTGTAATAAGCACATCAGCTGACAAAAGAGAGGCAGAGATTGGAAGTCATTGTGTGCATTTGGCAACTCTTGGTAAATCTACTTGAACATGGCAGTAACAAAACAACAGGGATCAAAATTTGGATTTGTTGAAATAAATGAAAAAAATCTTATGTATTACATGGCACTAAAGATACGCTGGAAGTTCTCTGAACAAATTTCTGTGAGAATACTATAGGAGATGTAGAGGGGGAAATATTTTAAATTGAAAATTTGTTAATTTTGTGACAATGATCCTGGTATCTGTCAACTATTAATATCAATTGTGGAATAAAATTAAGTATAAAAATCTATTGTTTACATTATGAAATATGCAACACAATAGGCTTGCATAGCTCAGTTTACTGGAATCCATTTTAAAATCATGATCAAGACCCTCAGAGTCTAGCTGCACCTGAGGATGGATGGATGGGAAAGAAAAAACTTGTTAATTATCTGTAAGATAATTTTACATGCAGAAAAAAACCCCTAGGAACCTTTGTGCAGTAGCAGAATGATCTTAGAATTGAAGAAGAGGAATTAAGGTTTGACTTTGGCCAGGTGTTTACTCTGGTTTCAATAATACACAGTTTGAAACAGCAAAAGTGAGAAGTTTTTCAGTGTAAACCCTTTTCAAGGGCTAGTTGCCCTCCCATTTTATTTCTGGAAAGGATGAAAAAGAATGGTTTCCATAGGAACCAAGTGAAAACTTAAATGTTGTGATGTTATTTAAATTGTACATATAGATGTCTTACTATGTCAAAAGAAGGAAGTTAATAATATTAGAAAACCACTCAGAAAAAAGGTGGCATAACAACATTAGAAAACAGAATCAATAAGCTAAAGAAGCACAAAATACTTTCAAGAAAGATTGAGACTTATTCTGAATGCCATGTGTTTGGTTTTTCATTTATTTGTGTGTTTTTATTGTAATTTTATTTCCTTTCAAAATCTCTTCTTTTGATGTGATACAAGGCTGGGGTCAACAGAAATTATTTCATCTACTCTGAAGCTGCAAACCCTCTCCAAAGGAAGCAAAACCCTTTGACCTCTAAGGAATGCAGAGAGAGATGCAGGGTATTTTGAGCATTCCACCACTTGAAGCTGTCATTCAAAAGGCACAATCAAAGGATTTTTTTCCCTGAAGAGTTGCTATGTGAAAGGGTGTGTCAAAATGATATATGCAAAAAATCCCATAGGAATCAAGAAGGCATGCATTTTAAAGGAAAAAATGACCACATTATTAATTGCATCTCCATTAGGATACTTGATAGTTAACTAATTCTTTTGTACTAGTAAATACTCACATATTTGAGAAATATGCCTGTCATACACTTTCTTAGACTATGGGGATAAATTTATTTTTAGAAGATTATTTCCATTCAGTGGAGAGCTGGACTATATCAACAATTCTTGTGATTATTAGCAAAAAAAGGTACCTCAGTGCCTTTTTTTTATACCTACTGAGACAAATAATAATGTAATAACTAGTTAGTATTATATAAATATTTCCACACTCCTGGATAATCCAGCAAAATAATGATATTTCCTAAACTGCTGAGCTCATTGTGTCATGCTTAAACTGATACTTCATTTTCATACTCAACAAGTTGTAAATAAAATTCTACAAAAATATTCATTAAATCTGGGAATATGAACGGTCTTTCTATCCACAGAAATACGGGCAGCAGCTCTAATTTCATCCTTTCTCTTACTGGCAGAAATTTATCCAAAGTATGTTTATGTACCTTCACTATACAAGGTTTTTTTTCCAACCCAATATGGAATTTTTCTTGTTCTTTTTGTTCAGACCATTAGTCCTTTCTTCAGATCATTTCTTATAATGGAACTATAGAAGTGTTTGTTCAATAGCATGAGTTTTGCAAGTAAAGTCATATAATATGAATCAAAGGATTTTTTTGTGTTAGTAGGTGACCAAGTCAAACTTCTATGTTCAGAAGGATCAGTCGAGCCTATCAGAACTCTATTGAGATTGAAAAATCTGAAGAGAAACATTTTGCTCTTAGAGCCTCTGTCTGTGACATTAGTTTTTTTTCCTAATTCCTTTAGGAACTGTCAGCTATGAAGAATGGTCTGATTGACACACAGTCTATAAGTAACTTCCAGTTTTACATAGAGAACTTTGTTTCTCTGTTATACAAGGTCTTTTATCCCATCAATCTAAGACATGAGATTTTATTCTTTTCTTTACAAAGACTGACACCCTATCTACACTTCTTGTTCTCCCACTCAACTGGAAGTTGCCTGCATCTTATCACTTAGTATTCTTTCTCATGGATCTCTTTCACAAGGACAGTTCTTCCTGCTAGTTAACCTCACATCACTGATTGATACAGAAATTGCAGTTACTGGATAGATCATTAAAAGGAGGAGAAATTTCGGTGAACAGACTATTTGGTATCTTATTATCTTATTATCTTATTATCTTATTTTTTTAACAGAGACCCTAAAATTTCCTCATAGTAGAAAAGAGACAAAACGCAACTGAGACCAACATGTACTTTTTGCAGTGAAATTAAAGGATTCAAAAAGGTTATTTTTAAATGCTCAAAGCATATTTTGTTTATTGGGCACAGAAAATGAATTGTTCTCTCTAGTAATATTTTTGCTCTTATGTCAGTTCTCGTATTAAAGAAACAAAATGATGTACACTTGGGGTAGACATGGTTGAAGAAGGCACCACAGACTATCCTACCAGGGAATTTCCACTTGCTGAAGAGCACAAGAATGTACCAGTTCAGACCAGGAGTCTGCTTAGACTGATACCTTGCCTGTGGGTGGCAAGGAACACCACCAGATTTCCAGTCAAATATATTTGATGAGGTTAAAGAAAACGTTGCATTTTCAAAATGTACAGCATCATCATCTAAATCTAGGAAAAAAAAAAAAAAGAAAAAGATATATTCTTAAGATCTATTTTAGCCTTCTTTTGGGGACCAGCAAGAGCAGGGCAGGGCAGTGCCCTTCCCAGCTGAGTAGGGTCCTACAGCCTCTGTGCAGGATGTGCATAGCAGGGATGGTGATAGCTGCCAGTCCTATTAACAGTTCATTTCATCACAAAAAAGTGCAAGGTAGCAGGGATGGTTTGAGGTTCATTTAGAAACCTCCAGTCTATTCAGGATCTGCAGAAGGCTGAGCTAAGTACAGGGCTGAGCTACAGAAGAGCTCAAGTAGGGACTGGATGCTTCTGGGTAAAGGTGCAATGGTTTTAAAATTAGATCATTTATATCCCGAAAATACTTATTTATTCTTTCTGATTGTAAAGGTATTCCAGCTAATTCAAATATAGGTGTCTAAAATTGTACTGATATGTTTTCTAGGGCTTAGTGCACTTTAAGCACTTTTTTCCTAGCTTTTTTGCAATTCACAGTCTTTGTATCATGCAACAAATTTCAACAGTTAAACCATGCATCTGTCTTTATATGTTTTGAACGCGACACCTACTAGTATATTTTGTTACTTGATTCTTTATTTTGAAGAAACAAAGATAAATTTTTCTATATTAATCTTTATTCATGCAACACATGATTTAATATCTTAAACATATCACTTTACAGTCATGTCTTTTTCAGGCTAAAACATTCTCGTTTATTTAAGTTTTCCCTGTACTGAAGCCAATCAAAGCTTCCATCTTTCCTGTACCCTTCTGATGATCTTCTCTAGTTTTTAGTATTTCCTGTCTGAGATTAAGGGATCAGTACTGGGCTGATGGAAATACTGGGAAAACAAAGAAGTTCATTATATCTGGCAGTCATTAATTGTCTACACCAAACTTAGAGGTTTAACACTTGGCACCTGAACACCTATGTCTGTTGTAAAGCAAGGTAGTGCCACATTGCTACTTCAGTCTTTTTTCTCAGAAAAAAAAAATTAACCATAAACCATAAAAAAATCCTGTTACTGCTAGACCAGAATGTTTTAGATAAATCAAGATTCTTGAATGAGAAGCTTTCAAAGAAAAAAAATTTTATCTTTTTTTATCAGTGTGCTTTGCTTCCTTGTTTGGTTTGAATTTTTTGACTTGTTTTTTTCATGAAGTTTACAGAAAACTTAGAAACTAACTGCCATGCTATCCAGGTAACAAATACCTTGTAGTTCCAGGAGGACTGCAGATTTCTCCTCCAGTTTTTTGATTATGTGTTGCACATGTGTGGCATTAGTCACCAGCATGTTATCACAAGCAATCCTGAGGTAGGTGAACAAGTGTATCCTGGCTATTCTAGTTGCAGCTTGGGAGAGAAAACAAGACAAATTATTTCTCTGTCATTTCACATTTTGCTGTGGGTACATTATCTGCTCCAAGGCAAGCAAAAAGTCCAAAGCCTTACAGAAGAAAAGATGTCTTGCCGTCAATCACTGTGACATTTGAGATAACAAAAGCAAGTGCAGAAATCATTGGGCTTTAATCATTTCCCGGTAGACAAGAGATGTTTTACAATGTCCACTCGCTAAAGATCCTCAGCTGGTTACAATACTGAACACAAAACACCCTAATAGTTTGAATTTAAAGAAAAGGCACTGAGCTTTAACACTGTGGCAGCCAAGAACCTATGAGACTGTACTTGCATTCCATAACTGACACACATTCTGGTGCCAAATACTGTAGCGGCTGCTGTGACAAAAATGTCTTGCTTGATAGAATTTATTGATAGGGAGGTAAAATGCAAAGAGCTAGGATTACGGTCTAGCATTTTTTTTTCTTCCTTGTCTGTTATATATACACTCTAAATGACCATGAAAATTTCTAATTTCTAACACATCTGAGGAAAAAAAGAGTGTATTTTCTTATTATTCAAGGATTATTATGTCTAGCATTTCCATGGGATGGACTGATGTGATATGGGAGACACACTTTGCTCCAAAAGTTACTGGGAAACTAAACTAACCAGAATCCAAAGGTGGCTTTTTTCCCAGAGAAAAGGAGTTTTCACATGAAAACTGATCTGAAACTATAAAATACCTGAACTGTAAATATTTATTCCTACACTGTATGGAACTGTAGTAAAAGAGTATTCAAACTGGAATATACAAAAAAATTATCAAAATGCATCTTTAACATTTATTTATATAGATTTGGATGAGTATTTAGACTAAAGAAGAATGCTTTTTAAAATAATCAACAGTTTTCATTGCTAATGAAAAATATTTTGCTTCTTATGAAGAGAGGGAAGTTTCATTATTATCTCACTTTCAATAGAGATACCTTCCAATAATTGATTCCTTACTATTTTAAAATATTAATGGATGGATAGAAGAAAGATTGGTCATTGTCCTCTACTACAGAAATTGTTCACATCCTTTCTTAGTCTTGAAGCACCTGTGAAACCACTTGCATATCATAATCTCTCTCAAAGATAATACTAACATCTACCATTACTTTTCTAAGAAAATATTCAAACTCCCAGAACCTAAATCTCATCACAGCTTCTGTCACAAAGTCTTCAGGAAGTACATGAATAGTAGTATGGGTTTTTTTTTCCAATATGAGCATTTCAAATATCTGTAGTTTCCTTAACACTTTATTAATGTAATTCGAATAGAATATATATATATGTATCAGAGAAACATATTGCAGTTTGAGTTTAGAGAGCTAGGAAAGTGCTTTTCCTTAAGAAGATTTAAATAACTTGTTATGAGTTTTTCCACAGAAAAATTGGCATTCCCTATTCTGTGTAAAGTTAACCCCGTTTCCCAGAATTTTAAGGAACTTTGTCTCATGCTTCACTACACACCTTTGTCTTGGTACTATCAGCCTAGCACATGATATGTAACATTTTCTAGCTTAAGTGATGTGATTTAGGAAAACATATGCAAAATAGTCTTAAAAAATCAATTATACAGGAGTATAATACCAATTTTGCAATATTAATAAAGGTCCTAAGAGACAGCTCAGTTAATTTTGCTCCAAATATAGTAAATTTATCCTCATGTATTATACATTGCTTAAATTTGTGTAATATAAATAATGCATCATGGCTAATAATTTATTTATAAGAAATAAACATAATTTCCTTTTCTTTTGTAGTCTTAAGGCACATTGTTATTCATGTACTTTAGTTATGCCAATTAGCTATGCTTGCTAAGTGTAATAATATGGGCAAAATACAAAAATTATTTCAAGCAATCTTTAAGATCTGTCAGACATATTAGGAACCACAATGTTTTATTTAATAAAAACAATTATGTATTTCTATGTTTTTTCAAGCTCAGATTCCATGTTCACCTCTAGTGTCTTTACATTCCAATTAAAGTAAGTATTATTCATACACACATGCACATACATACATACAGAATCAACCAATTAAAAAAGCTCATTTCAGTATGATGAAATGGAGGAAGTAGTTAGGAAAAGAATTTAAACTATCTTTGATAAAGATTTTTTTTAAGATCCTGTCAGAGCAATGAATAAAGTACTCATGTATGTGTGACCATCCTAAAAGTTTTTTGTTCTGGTTTAAATACCAGTGAATAACTTTTAAAATGGTATATTGTTAAGTTATGCTTCTGCCTGTAGAGAAAAATAGGGTGACTAGAAGAGTTTGTACATGTTAAGAATTTTGTACAAAAAGGTTTGAAATATTATACATACATGCATATTTTCTTTACTTTTGCTTTTCTCTAGATTTATTGGAACTCCATGACTATATATAGAATTTGGACTGATTATCATAATAAATTCTGTATGGAAAAAATTACTTGGGAATATTTTATTTATAGATTAAACTTACAGAAGAAGAATTGAGGTTATAAACAGGTCTTTGAGCAAGTAGCTGTGATAGGTAATAGGAAAAAAACCAATGAAGTGTGCCTTTAACATTACCAATGACTTTCAGCACTTTACCCTCATATTTGGTTCAAATTTTCTGCAGCTCCTGCTGGGGAAATTGTGGTTTTTAGACAAATCTTAATTTTTCTGATACTCCCAGGTGTATCTTCATAATTTATTAATATGGCATTCACATTGAGCAGACAGAAGAGTAACAGAAAAGGGGGTAAAACAAAAATAAGCATAACATCAAAAAAAGAATTATCTCTATAAAAGAGTGAGAATATTTGGGGAGACATAATACCTGTCTTTATGACAAGCTTTCTAATTAAAAAAAAAAACTCTCTTAGTCCTGTAATAGAAATTTCATGAGAAATCCACACCCCATCTTGTCATATTACTCATTAAAAATGATGGCTCAACATGTCCTTTAGAAGGATCAAAAAAGTTCCCTACTTGCACATGCAGATTTTTAAGTGTTATACCAAATCATTTCATTTGCTCCACACCAGATGTTGTTTGGCTTGCTATTATTAGACCTAACACTGTCAAGCTTAAATCATTTAAAATCACCAGCTTAACATTCTTTTTAGTAACAGGGGAAAAAAGAGCAAGCACAGATGTTCAATACAGGTCCCATTTGCCCTCAGCCTATTTTTGCCTACAGCCTCCTTTTGCATGTCTTCTTTAAAAAGAGCAAAAATATGGTCAGAACATCAGCCTTCATTGACATCAGCTGCTTTTTAGTTTAACCTCATTAGAGCATTAGTTCAAAAGGTGCTTCCTTCTCCAGTTTGCAATGTGACAACTGGACAAGCTGTATTATACTGTCCAAATCTAGACCTATAAATCTTAACACTGTTGAATTCCAACAAGATTTGTTTCAGCACTGTAAGACAGTTACAGTATAACTCACAAAACTGAAATGCTAATGCATGCAATATATATGCAGGAAACAACTGGGGTAGCTGGCTCCACTGTCATGAGCTATGTTTCACATATCAGCAAGGGAAAAGGACATTGTTGTTAGAGGTAATACGATGTGGCATGGAATAAGAAATGTGTTAGAGGATTAAGTCTAATTTTAACTCCTATTTGAAGCCTGGCTGTGACAGCCATCAGTCTTAAAAACCTGAGGAAGATTTTGTTAATTATTTATGATGATAGTGATTTAGTGGTAGATATATCTGATTGACAACTTTCTATTTAAACTTTTTTTGAAAGTAGAAAAAGTGTCTTTTTTTTTTTTAATGGCAGTAATTGTAGAAATAGAGCTGTGGTTTTTCTTAGAAAATGTTAGAAATAGAGCACTTGAAAAAGTTGAATGTGTAAAAGAGTGAAATTATTCTTATAGTATTTGGGGTAAATTACAAGGCACATTGTGTCTGGAATTATACATGTAAGAGAGAAGTAAGATAGTGCAAGGAGACTTTTGTGTTGTTAAGGTATGCAGACAGGTTATGCCCATGTTCTGAAGATTAGGTGACAGAATGGGACCTAAGAAATTACTGAACATGGGATGAGGTATTTCTGGACAAAACAAATAAGAGTGAGAAGCCCAAAAAACCAGTTTTCAGTATGAGAATAATGCCATGAGGGTGAGGCATGGCTGGATTGCAGAGATTACAGTTTGTTAAATATCACAGATAATTAGAGGAGTTCATTTTGGATTCACACAACACCCAGGTAAACATGTCAGAAATACCATCTGTGTATGAAATTATGTAGGTAACTTTATCAGAAATAACACATTTTGGATACGGAAGGAACAAAACTGTAACCAATAGGAAGAAAGTATTAGGGATGTTTTGTGTTTTATTATCTGGGTGAAGATAAGGACAAAGAAACAGAGAGACAGAGAGCATGGGAGAATGCAGATAAGTGGGGTTAAAAGGGACTGTTTGAATGTAAGCAAGATGGTGGTCAGTACACTAGTACCCTTGCCTGACTCAGCTCTACACCTGATCACTGCAAAATTTCCTACCCCTTATTGAGCTCGCTTCCTAAAAGGGGCGTGTGTCTGTGTACATGTGCACATCCACCAGCAGACTACAGGCTAGCTGAACAGAAGAAACAAGATAATTCTGTCCTGTGGCTCACGTGAATGCAGTTTCTGCATATTTGGATGCTGATAAAGGCAATGTTCTCTGTTGGTCTGTGTGGCTGTTGTTGGTCTGTGATGTGTATCTGTATATATTAATTTGTGCTTGGCCTC
>VZRQ01011262.1:562031-573949 GCA_013397975.1 Machaerirhynchus nigripectus | reverse complement strand
TTTTTAATTATGAAGAGGTCCAGAGTAGTGTCTTCTCATTCCTTGAAAACTCAAGCCCGGTGGCGCCTTAAAAAGAAAATGCCTCATGTCAGGTGGATGTAAGTAGGATTTGTCNGTGGTCAGTACACTAGTACCCTTGCCTGACTCAGCTCTACACCTGATCACTGCAAAATTTCCTACCCCTTATTGAGCTCGCTTCCTAAAAGGGGCGTGTGTATGTGTACATGTGCACATCCACCAGCAGACTACAGGCTAGCTGAACAGAAGAAACAAGATAATTCTGTCCTGTGGCTCACGTGAATGCAGTTTCTGNACATAAGGAACATTTCTAAGTTTCAAGGACTCAATCTTCACAAAAAATGAAGTTCTCTATGTTTCTTTCTTAAGGCATCTTCTGACATGTGAAAGTTGATAGAGTGCTCAACCTATCCTACCACATTAGTCAAATGATCAGTTTTAAGCAAATTAGGTTTTCATGTGCGAAANGTTGGTCTGTGTGGCTGTTGTTGGTCTGTGATGTGTATCTGTATATATTAATTTGTGCTTGGCCTCGTTGTTAATCAGACCTAGAGACTGGTGACTACAGCAGCTGTGTCTATGTGACAGAGACTAGATAAACACTTCCTGATGTGAGCCCTCTTAAANAAAGTACAAAAATATTGTGTTGGAGTCATATTTTCAAGTTTTAAATATTGCTGTTTCTTCTCAATAGCTAAGCAGTGTCGACCTTGTGCTCTCTATTGGAAATCTTGTGTATGGGTAGCATAAAAACAAAATGGAAAAATCAAAATCTTTTAGAAAAGACAAGTGAATACAATTATATCTTCTTTAAATACAGTATTTTAAAGTTCCTTCCAATATTGTGAAACCAGAGAATTACAGGGAAAGGCCCTCAGCTGGAGAAGTCTTTATAACATCTGTTGAATGAGCCAGGCTCATCCAGCACAGCTAGAAAGAGATATACAATGCAATATTTCATTGTTGTGGAAAAAGCTTTTAGGGATATATTTTTTTAAGATTTCATGTATGTGTATTTCTGTTTACTCCTTTTGCAAAAGGGTTTGTACATATTCTGCTTATTTAGAACATACTCTACAGCGCTAAGCACAAGAATATATTGCAAGTCACTGGAGGAACTAAATTGAGCTGGCATATGATTATTTACATGCATGCTCTGCTTTCTTTCGGAGTCAGTATTCACAAGAAGAATAGGAACTGTGAAAATTAATACTTTGAGATTTTCTTTTAATTTTTTTTCTGTTTTTAAGAGTGGATTAGCATCTCTGTAATTAGATGAGGTCCTGCTTTTTATGGAATTTTCAAACATCTTTGGATTTTTTCTTTAATCCATATGGATCTAAAGTACCTGCTAGAATGGGTAGATAGAAGTCAAAATACATATTCTTGCTGTCTATATAGTAAGAGAACAGACTTTATGTGAACAGTAGGTAATGACGAAGACAAGTCTGTGTTATGTTTCTCTCATGACACAAATAAGCAGTGTCTTGCTGGAGAGGGCAAGGTCTAATGTTTGGACTTGTTTTGGCAAAGGCAATTGCATTTTGGCATTTCCCGTCCTGGACAAATGCTACGGTATTAACATAGAACAGCTTTGAATATGTTGGCTGCATTTTATGAATAAAACACCTCACATATTTAACACAGAGAAATAGTTTGTGTTTGTACATTCCATCTGGAAATAGCATCTATTTGAACCAAGAAAGGAAGGCACTCTGGACATAAAGAAAAGATCCTTAATGGAGCTAAGAGTCTGTTAAGACTCATCCTATTCCCTGTGTCCATTGACTTATTTATGTATTTCAGAAGGCTGGGTATGTGATTCCTATACTTTATATAAGGAAATTGAGGGTATTCATTAAGAAAGAGGTTTTTAAAAGAAGCAAAGTATAAAGGTGGATCTCAAATACTTGACTTAGCACTCCAGTGTAGACATAGGCTGTTGATCAACAGTGTCTAAACTGAAGTGCCTAAAATTCACAAACTATATATAGATACATAAAATACCTTTTGTGAGAAGTCTAGAAGAATACCAATATGACAGGATGAAAAGGGAAGGTAAACACATTAGGAAGAAGTCTCAAAAAATACCTCTCGCTAGCTGTCAATCACAACCATCACAAATTGTGTGACAGAACACTTCGCAATAGCAGATTTTTTCAGAGTTCAGTTTTCTCTTAAAAAACTCTAATCCACTCAGACATCTACATTACAGACCA
Source organism: Machaerirhynchus nigripectus (assembly GCA_013397975.1). Lineage (NCBI taxonomy): Eukaryota > Metazoa > Chordata > Aves > Passeriformes > Dicruridae > Machaerirhynchus > Machaerirhynchus nigripectus. The sequence continues at coordinate 571,712 of VZRQ01011262.1, read as the reverse complement.
TAGTCTACATAAAAGAATTATGAGGGTGAAAGAGAAAACTTGTAGGAAGGATGAAATAGATAGTGTGTTTCTCAGAGGTTATGTCTGACATAAGTCATCTTTTACAAGTTTTTGTTGCTACTCAACAGTTTTAACTGTAACTAGCCCTCTCATTCTTCTCAGTTTGCCCTTTGGTATCTTTGTGCCTCCATTCCAGTTACACGTGCCAGTCTCTTTTTCTCCGTTTTTGTCATCTTTTTCATGTATGTCAGTGCTCAAAGAAGCTTCAAAAATAGCCATCCTGCTCAGACCATTCAGGATGGGAGTGTGTACAAAGGAGATAGAGGGAGATTACTGTGAACTCAGTGAAGCTTCTTCATTTAAGAGACCCAGAGGAGAAGGAGCTAGTGGGAAATAAGAAGTGTCTGAGATTGGGAGTGTCTCTTTTACTTCCCTAGCATATTGAAAAGTTGCCAAAAAAAAAAGGTAGCACTACCAGGGTCCCTTAATGGAGTGAAGATTTAGAAACCCTCAGAGTCTGAAGATGATATTTTATACACGTTAATCAGAAACAGACTACTGTGTTATTGTATTTATAAAATCGGGATAAATTGAAATGCTATGTCTTTCATAGTGCCTTGAAATGAAATATCCATGCTTGGGAAACACAGATGATGATGCCCATAAAAAAAATAATGTTTTTGGGGGAGATGTAACCTAAGTGCAGCACAAACCAAAAAAAAGAAAATGAATTGCATAAAGCCTTTGGTCATCTGTGTGGGTGTACAGGATAAGTTGTCTGTTTTTTCAGCAGTCATTGAGAATTTTAGAGGTAGTCAGTCAAGTAAACTACCTAGAGGCAACTCTAGTGTCTCATAAATCCTAAAGAACCTGAAAGATCATTATTATTTCTAAGGTGCTTCAGACTCTTGGGGTTTATTTGTAGAGAAGCTGTAACACTTTGAGCCTGTATTTCTGTTGTTGCCTCTGTCTTTCATGTTCTCAAAAGATAGATATTATTTTATAGTACTTTTTTTCTGTGGAAGGTAAAAACCTGGTGTTGGTGGTCTGGCTTAATATAACTATTTCTTCTAAAAGAGCCTTTCTGTACAGCCACATTATGTACTTAGACTAATTGCATCTCAATTTCTTTCTTATAAAATGAACAAAATGATACATGGGGGCTTTTCTTTCCTTCTCTCTTTTGTCTGTTCAGAATAGAACTTTTTACATCACTCTATGTTATATTTACCTTAATGGAAAATTGAAATATTAGTTTTAATTTTCTTTTTTAAAATAAAAATAGTAAAAACAATAGGTTTTTTATGACCTGACTCTCGTTTTAGAGAATTCAGCTGGTATACAGCTATATTTTTCGAGTAAGAATAGATGTAAACTTCTGTAGGTCTCATTTCAATGCAAAACTTTATTTTTGTTTGCCTGATCCTGTTGAAAGGTTTTATATTTGCAATTACACAACTTTTCAGATAAAATTACCAAGCAAGAAGTGCCTTTTTCATCTTGGGAGACCTTTTATGACAAACCTCAGGAGAAAGCTCATAACTACAAGTAATGCATTCATCTGAAGGGTAGAAGGAGGATAGACAATTGAAGGTGAAGTCACTGAAATTTTTAGCACAAACATATGAATTAAATATTACAAGGACAAGAAATGTTAGAAGAGACTTGTGAAGAAAAAGAACCTAATTTTCCTTCTTCATTAAATTACAAGTATAAAAACTTCAAAGATTTCGTATTGGGTTTTGTAGCTAGATACATTATCTAAATTTTGCATCTGTTGTTTAAAACTTGAGGTTTTTTTCCTGTATACACTATAGGGTTTTGCACTTTTCAGTGTTATTTGCTAGAGACTTAGACTTACTGCCCAAATTTACAGTCTACTCTAGCTCATTATAAACAGGGGACCACATTGCTGAATTACCTTATTTGAAGCTGGGCCAAGCTCATATAAAAGATTTGCAAAGGCAATTAAAACTTTTACCAAACAGTTGATTTTTTTTCTCCTGTTGTACTTCAGTATATCCCCACACATATCTTTGTAGGCAAGTAAGACAGTAAGCCATACAGGTAATTTATCTCATTTACTCCCCCATGTCTAGCACTACCAGAGACAGTTTCTGCTGGGTTAAATTACTCTTTATCATCTCTGACTGCTTCACTTTCTTGCATTGCTGTAATTATGGAATAGTCCAACATTTGTTCACTGAAAAGATCAACATTTGGAGACAAATCCTTTTCCTTTCTATTTTCTAGTCTAACTGAAGAGTATAAAAATCATGCAATAAGTCTGTTGAGGGTATCTCCAAACTAATCACTTTTGCTGCCATACCAGTATCATCTAATGGAGATAGGGGCATGATAAGAACTAAAACTAATTCCCCAGATTGTACAAAGATATGTTTCAGTTAAAATAATTTTCTGTGATGTATACCAGTTTGTTATGACACTCTTTTCTCTGTATCAAGTCTCTGCTAAATCAGTGACTTCTGTAACACAGTCTATGTTTTAGCATCCCTTTTAACTTTTCTAGAATTCTTTTCTCACATCAGCTTTGATCCTTTTCTCAAGAAAGGCAGGTGTACTTGCTCAAGGAGGGAATGAGCCCCTTCAGGGGTCGACCTGCGACTGACCTCAGACATGTCATGACCGGCTTCAGTCATGCAATGCTGACTGGACGCTGTGTGGGCCAACAACCATTGCATCTGTGTGGTGGCTGTTGTGAGGCAGAAGTTCAGATCACCCAGCCAAAGAGGCTTAATGTGAACATATTTGACCACAGAAGGCACCTTAAAGACCATCTAGTTCCAAAATCCCTGCGTTGGACAGGAACATTTTCCACTAGACCGGAGTACAATTCAACTTGGCCTTAAATGCTTACAGGGACAGGGCACCCACAGCTTCTCTGGACAATCTGTTCCTCTGTTCTGTTCTAAACCTCTTTGAGTTTAAAGCCATTCCCCCTTGTCCTACATGCTCTTGTAAATAGTTTCTCTTCATCTTTCTTGTAGGCTCTCTTCAGGTACTGGAAGGCCACAATTAGGGCACCATGAAACCTTCTCTTTTCCAGGCTGAACATAGCCAATTCTCTTAGCCTTTACTCATAGGACAGCTGCTCCATCCCTCTGATCAACTTTGTGGCCTCCTCTGGACTTGTTCCAACAAGTCTATGTCCTTCCTGTTCTGGGGACCACAGGCCTGGATGTGGTACTACAGACTATCTGCAGTCAGGAAGGGTTTATCCGCCTTGGATTGGGATGACTCCCAAAGTGACCTCTTAAATTTGAGAACTCTCACCTCTGGATTAGAGATTACAATTTCTGGGTTAGCCTTTCTAAAATGTTGAGGAGACTTGAGTCAGTTTTGTAGGACCTATTCCGTATGATATCACAAATCAGTATTCAAATGGATAATTGTTTTATCTAGTTTAACTGGTTTATAAAATAACTCACGCTTGAATATATATTTTCTCTCCGTTTTATAAGTTTCTGAGAAACCATCCTCAGTGGGGTATATTATCTTATCTTGTGAACTATATAACCTGAGCCTTAAAATTTTTCCATATAAGCTGTTCCTACTAGAGGCGCTTATTGAGAACTGCTTCAGTGAAATCCTTTCTCACTTTTCCTCCAGTTTTCATAGAATCATAGAATATTCTGAGTTGGAAGAGACTCAGTAGGATCAGCAAATTCCAACTCCTGGCCCTGAACAGGGTAGCCCCAAGAGATAGACCATGGGCCTGGGATTGTTGTCCAAATGCTTCTTGAGCTCTGTCAGGCTTGCTGCTGTGACCACTTCCGTGGGGAGCCTGTTCCAAGTGCCCAGCCACTTTCTGAGTGAAAAACCTTTCTTTCTTATCCAACCTACAGCTCCTCTGACACAGCTTCATACCATTTCATTGGGCCACCAAAGAGATCAGTGCTTGCCCCTCTACTTCCCCTCATGAGGAAATTGAAGCCTGCAGTGAGGCTGTCTCTCTCCTCAGTCTCCTTCAGGTTGAACAGACCAAATGAACTCATCCACTCCTCACATGGTTTCCCCTCTAGACTTCACCATCTTCATAGCCCTCTTTTAGATGCTCTCTAATAGTTGTATGTCTCTTTTATACTGCAGTGCCCCAAACTGCACGCAATATTCAAGGTGAGGCTTCACCAGTGCGGAGCAGCGTGGGACAATCACCTTCCTTGACCAGCTGGTGATTCTTTCATGAATGATCTTTATTTAGAAATAGACCTGCAAGGCAGCATGCTGAAGTGATATCTCTTCAAGGAAGGTAGTGACCTCCAAAAGGGTGGCTTGATATGATAGTCTGCACAGGAAGTCATTTGTTATTTTACATCCAGTATTCAGAACTGTAGGATTTGGGAAACTCAAAGTTATACCTGTGGAGTATTATTCATAGATTTCAAGTTGAGAGTTTAAGAAAATAAAGAAATAGATTAAGTCTATATCCAGAAAGTCTTCAGGCTAAGTGTGCTGGCAAAAAAAAAATGTATACATCTCCACTTCCAGCTTGCCTGGACCCAAGCCTGGGAGCAAATTAACAGTTGTGGACAATTTTCAGACTGGGACTCTCTGAAGGGAAACAGGGAGTTTAATCCAGCTGACAGCATAGAAAGATATAACCTGGTGGTCACAAAAGAAGTCCAAGATGAAGGAAATAGAACATTGTTTGGTAGACCATACAGTGATGAAGTCTCAGAACAATCATCCAACTTTTCTGTAAGGAGAGAGAAAGGAAAGATATAGATCTGCTTACATCTTAACACCAGGATACCTGGGAAGAACTAAAAACATCCTTGTAACTATTGTCACGTGCAAACAATTGTATGTACAAACAGATCCTACTTGGGCATTATTGTCATAGCTTTTCAGAGTCTTAGCAACAATTTTAGTTACTAATTGTGGAAAATATGAAATTATTATTTTCAGTAAAACAAATAAAGCAAACTTTAAAAAGTAATGTAGATGACACCCTGGAAATATAAAGTACATACTGAGTATATTTAGATTTTGTTCTCTAAGTGGATTACTATACAACTGTTTAATCATTTTTTAAATAATAAGATCATTTTCCTAAATAATATATCATAGTTTAGGACACATGTTTCACACTGTGTTGTGGTGCATTTATAGTGAAGCATTATTAACCACATTTTTGCATAATCCCATTACTTCATGTTATGTGACTGACAAGACTTAGAGTTTTCTTACATCTTCCTGATTTCAAATGCATGGATGTTCAAAAGTCATTATGCTCTTTCAGATTCTTTTTTGTATGCTTCCCACTGTGCCACATGAGTTTCACACACCATTACTCAATTAAAATCTGGCATTAAAAAATTATTATATTTAGCCCTGAATCACTTAGATGGAGCTTTGGAAGCCATGCATAAATGTCTGTGAATTTTCATGAACACAATGGATGTTTTCTTCTTTAGAAAAAGATTATTTCTAAAAAATACAGAAAACCAGTAAACCCAGTTAATTGTATGAACCGACAGTATACAGTATAACCAAAGAATGTAGAGATGTTTGTTGTCTCTAATAAAGTGAGTCTGACAAAGAGTTTCCTGAAACAAAAACAGAAAAAAAAGTCAGCAAAGAAAACTCTTTTTCTGAAAGAAGGAAGCCACAGAGAGATCCAAGAGCTGTAGCAGCAAAATCACTTTATTACAGCAGATTGGTGGTCTAAATACCATACAGCAGTTATCTCCCATTCTCTGCAGTGCTGTCACAGATGTCAAGAACATGAGAAAAATGGGGATGAGAATACTTTATCCTGCAGTTAAAAGCAAAGAATTCAGATGAAGAACTTCTCCTCATCTTAGCCACTGTGCATTTTCATATTCATAGATGAGATTTAAATCAACACAAATTAGGAAAACTATGACTGAAAAAAAAAACCCTATGAAAGTAAACTTTTTAATTTTTTTGTCATGAGAATAAGTTAATTTTCTCTTACTCTCATTCAAGCATAATCACTATATGTCTGAAAGAAACATAGTTGAGTTTTTAGTGGCATATACATGAAAGAAACCAACAGTATGAGATAAGTGGGCTGCTCTGTAAAAACCTCTTCTAAAAAAGAAAAATATTAAATTTTTCTTTCTAGCTTCTTCAGTTTAAAATAAGCAATTATGCTTTGCATGTTGTAAAACTACAAATCAAACTACACCAGCAGGGGAGTGAAACTTGGAGGCGTAAACATCGGAAGAAAGATAAGATTTCAGCTGAGATTTCAAATTAAATTAAAAGGAGAAGTAGAGGTATGTTGTTTCAGATGCCAAAAACAGCAGAAGAGAAGGTTTCTGTGCCAGATTGTGCAGAAAGCAAGGGAGGCCAAAACTGGATGAGTAGGGGATAAAAGGATGAGGAGAAGTTAAGTATTATAGAATATTTGTAAGTAAGGTAGCGAGTATCAATAAGATAGCAAGTTTTTGTATTAATGTTTTTTCTTCAGAAATCCCATTTTAAAGACATAAAAATAAAATAATAAAAATAAAGTACCCAAAACTTACATATCAGTTAAAAAAAAATCAACAAATAGTAGCATGATATATCTGTATGTTATTTTTCTGTTTTAAATGTGTAATGATTCCTTTAGGGCCATAAAATTGTTAGCTGAAAAAATATGCCAAAGTACATAGAAAAATCAACATCTAATGTGAACAGAAATTCAAATAGTATTGGATAGATACTAATGTCATATCTCTGAACAAAAATGCATGTGCAAAACATATATTCTGCTAAAGTAGTCCTCTCCCTGCACCAGCCTTGGTATATTATCTTTCCCTTTAGCTAATTTCCCATTGGCCTTTTCCTGCCAGAACTCTGCCCTGGAACCAAGCATTTGTTTCCAAAATGTTTTTGTTTTACATGGTTATTCTCTTAAACATAGCTAACAAAGCAGAAAGTTGACTTTTACACTACCTCAGCAGTGCTGTCTCTTCTCTCTCTAGGATCATTGCTGATTTAGCTGTCTATAGCTGGATCAGACACTGCCAGTAAAATTAAGTTCCTGAGTGTCATGCTAACTATTGTAAAATATGGTAATTTTTTCCCCCAGTGCTTTTTTTTCTTCTAAAGCTATGCCATTAGCAGTGTCACTTGTGAGTGTAAAATGGCGTGTTGATGGTTTATACATGAATATTCAAGGAGCCCTGAAGTAACAGTGAATCATGAGACTAACAGAAGTGTTTAGGATGTCTGTTACGGAAACAGATACCTACTTGGCTCCCAGCTCTTACCTGGGTTCAGAAAGAAAACGTACACCAAAAAACTTCAAATCCTTTTCCCTGGATTTCTTCCCCTTCTCCTCCCCTTACCCAGTTTTAGTATTTCCTAAGCTCCTTATATAATCAATATACCAATTTTATTTTCAAATTGTGCACCATTTTATTAGGAAAGATAATACTTAATATTTAATTTGCCTGTGCAGTCTGGAACAATACTGTTTCTCAAAAAAAAGTTAACTTTTAAGGAGATTTTAGTATGAATACAGAATGGTAGTTGACTTCATTACATTAAAAAGGAGCAATTCACCCCAAAAGAGAAGAAACCAAGTAGAAAAATAGAAGAAGATGTATAGAAGACATAGACTTGTTTCATGTATAGAAACAAGTCTGTCTTCCCTATTTATTGATGTCTAAGTATGAGAAATTAATAAGAGAAACCAAAACACTATTTTAATTTGGATGAGGAAGAGCTTTCACATTTGTTGGTGGGGTTTTTTGTCCTCATGAGAAAACCTGAAAGAAGTGATAATGGATTTTAGGCTGAAGAACAGCAAGTGCAGCTTGCATTTGTGGGCTGATTGTTAGTCATATTTTGTTAAGAGGTGAGGAGAGAAAAAAAACAAGCTCATCACACTGTTAAAAGATGTAACCAGTTGAATTTATTTTCTAGTTCTGATAAGACTGATCACAAGATATAATTTTTACCATTGCATCTTGTAGTTTTTGCCCAAATTTTGCTCTTAACTTTGTTGATAAGCATGGATGTTTAGGAACAATGCTTTTAGCCAACTCATGACACTCAACAACTATTCTTGAGGAAACTGTGAGGGGATGTAAACTAGGTGAGAAAATGACAGCACTGTGAGTCTTGGAGGGGGTCAAGAGAGGCTTGAAGTCTGCCTGTCAGCAATCTGTGAATTTTTCAAATGAAAAATATGCAGTAATTAAAGGTTTCATAACAAAAGGAAAGCATTATAGTTAAATCTAAAGAACTAGTGAAACACTTGAAGAGAGCAAATGCAACATTTCTGTCAATGATATAGCCCTGTAAAAGCCCAAAGTATTAAAAATAAGGATGAATTTAAAAAAGTATCTCAGAAGTTTAAAGGCAATGCACAGTTCTTCTGTAAGTATGTGATTAGTGCTTCCAATATAGCTTAGCACCTCAAATCAATGAGTGGCACTGTCTGTAGTAAGCTGTATTTATCTGCACCCTAGATAACTCTATTTTCTTTCAAATTACATTTATTTTTACACCATAACATTGCTGAGCTGCTTGGTTAAGTAATACTTGCCCATAAAATGAAAATGTTCAGAATTTTAACAATGGAGCAATGATAAAATACTGAACCAACTACTATACTAACTACTGGTAGAGTGATGTGTCTCTCTGTCTTGTAGATGTTAATGGAATTAACATTGAAAACTCCAATGGTCACACAGATTTTCTCACATTAACCCATTTCTCCTCTTTGTAAAATAATCTCGTAATAATATTGGGTTTACTTCTATTGGCCTCTGATCTCCATTATTCAATGCAGGAGCTTTGATTTTTACCATGGGAAACCCAAGTTATTCTGTGGCTGCTGAAGCATCAAGAATCAACGATATTTCTTACACATTTTGCAGGTGGCTTAAAAGGAAATCTTACATCAAAAGACTAAATTAAAAAACTATTGGTCTAGTATTTGCCACACAATCCAACAGTATATGCATGAATGCCTCAGAGAGTAAGGAAATGTGTAACAGTTTAAGAGAAATAAGGAACTGAATCAATGTCCAGAAGGTAAAGGAGAGATGATATTCATAATTAACATATTAAATTATAAATTCTTATAAATTCTGTGAGAAATGTAACACTTTGTACCAAGAACTGAAGGACGAATTCACTGAAATGAAGGACGTCTCACTTAGGATCAGCAAGTGCCAGATTTATAAAGAAAAGAACTTGAAAATCCATTTATACAAATACCTGATTTCTAAATAGAACTTTTTTTTTTTGTAGAAAAGGCATTGCAATGTCTTCCTCATGCTTTCAGAAGGTGTCTCGCCTACAAGAGGTGGGTTGAGATGGGTGGATTTAAAATTGCTAAAAATCTAGTTTCAATATGGAGTAATGTCCTCGTGGTTGAAACTGTGTTTGAATAAGCTCCAGTTTGGATGGTGGATTATATAATAGCTCACCCTTTTCCAAAGTGGAGAAGAGAAATAGGTGTTATACTGGTCTAGAGAAGGCACCAAAATACCCAGATTCACTTTCTGAGCAAGGTAATATCACATTTAAAATATTTTAAGTATCTCCTCTTATTAAAATATGCAAGGCTGTTAAGACCTAGTTGGTATGGTTGGAGCATTTTCCTCCAGCGTCAGTGTATCATATGATATTTTTGAAAATAAATGAACGTCTCTGACTTAATTACCTTAGGCATAAAAAAAAAAAAAAAAA
>VZRQ01011262.1:414711-562008 GCA_013397975.1 Machaerirhynchus nigripectus | reverse complement strand
TTTTTTATAAATAACATAAAAAAAAAAAAAAAAAAAAAAAAAAAAAAAAAAAAAAAAAAAAAAAAAAAAAAAAAAGAAGAGGAAGAGTAATACCCACTCAACTGATTGTAAATTAATAAGAACATAAGAATGGCCAGGATGGGTTACACTGAGGGCACACCTAGCCCCAAATAGTAATTCAGTCAGAATCAGTAAGCATGTGTTTAATTAAAAGGAGATGTTCAAGGCCAGGCTGGATGGAGCTCTGAGCAACCTGGTCTAGTGAAAAGTGTCCCTGCCCATGGCAATGGGCTTGGAACTAGATGATCTTTAAGGTCCTTTCCAACTCAAACCATTCTATAATTCTATGAAAAAACAAGAATGTGGAAAATACACATGATCCACTTTAACTTTTTCCCAGAGTCCTACTAGATCATGTTCAGGAATTTCCATGTATATGTAATAAATAAATACATTTGCAACATCCTTCAGGTACAAATTCTTGTCTTATATTCAAAAAAAAAGTGAGTGATTTTTGACTCATATAAGTTTCATTTGTTATTCTTTAGTTCTTGTACATGAAGAGACAGTAAACTATCTTTCCCTATAGATTTTTGCCAAGCCACTCATGATTTGCAAATTTTTAGCTTATTGTCCTTGTTTTTCTCTTTACAGCTCATGGATCCCATCTTATCTATCATTCCCAGTATGGAAGACATTCCATAACTTTGCTCATCATATTTTGTAAATGTTTGTGAGGCAGTCAGTACTGCAGGGTTGATCACTATACAAAAAAAGTTATGAAGAAATAAATAATTCCGTCTTCAGGGCAGGATTTGAATAATCTTCAGTGAATAAGTCTGGGTATAGACTATTAAACAAGATGAAGGCTAAAAGAGGGAGAACTGCTCATTAACGAGAACTGTCTGCTTCTAGACTGAATGAGGCAGGGATTTGGAGGATAGAAAAAGTATATCCTCATGTCCTAGACCTAAAAAATGTAATACGGCATTGACAAAAAGGGATACAGACAATCTTTATTCTGGTATTTGTACGCTTCTGTGTGTTTGCCATTATGAGCTAAATAATAGCCTGTAAACCCTTTATTTCACTATATGTAAAAGATTAAGAGGAATAGAATGTTGCAACTTTGACACAAACAGAAAGAAACGCAGATGAGCAGTGAATTTCAAAAGATGGCATTACAGAACAATTGCCCTTTACAGCAGACCTCCAGAGACTGATATATATTTATTGCAGATTATGTTGTTATTTAGACAATGGCAAGAGATTTTTTTTTTCACACTGACAATTCTCCTTTTTCCCTGTTTCTCACCCCATTACTTATACATTTCAGTATAAGAGGAAAAGACAGGAGAGACAGGAGAAAAGGATGAGGATGATAGGTCTTCTTTTGGATGGAGAAGTGCCAGCAGAGGTAAAGAACTGTCACAGGCACGTGTTAAAAGCTGTTTTCACTCCTCAAATGTTGGCACAGAGGGTATGAGAATGTCTTCTGAAAGAAAAGTATGTTCTTAGGACCAATTTAGAGGTGAACAGGGAAATAAAGCAATAACTGAAGGACAGGTATGTCTGCAGTTCTAAGTTTCAGAATGCCAGGATTTTCAGGTAGATGTTCAAAATTGGATGTCATGATTTAATTTTTACTTTCACATAAAATTTTTCCAGATTTTACAGACATGTATTGACATTTTGAAAGTGAAATAGTATACAAGTTGTACACACAGATTATATTTTAAAGGCTTCTAGAAGAGATTAATCAGTGATTCACCGTACCAGCAAATCACTTCAAAAAAAGCAAATCATATAAATCTTCCTTAGTGAGAACATTGCATTTTTTCAAAGGCTTTTTTTTCTTTTTGGTTGTGCTTGTTTTTTTTGTTGTTTTGGTTTTTTGTTGTTGTTTTTTTTGGTTTTTTTTTTTTTTTGTTGGTTTTTTTTTTTTTTTGTTGGTTTTTTTTTTTTTTTGTTGGTTTTTTTTTTTTTTTGTTGGTTTTTTTTTTTTTTTTTGCTTTGTTTTGTTTTGTTTTTTGGTTTGGTTTGGGGTTTTTTTGGGGGGGGGTGTTTCGGGTTTTTTTAAATGAACAAACCTAACTTGTCTGCAAATGTAGTTTTGTCTCATTTATTCTTGTCAGGACTAAAGTGGAATTTTTCTAATATTTAATTTCTCTGCATTTTTTACTGTGGCAGTTTTGTTCCTTTGTGCCTCTTTCCTTGAAAGAATGATATTTTTCTCCAGAAGATAGAATCTGAGATCTGCAAATCTGAATCCTCAACTTTATGGAGTTATTTCACAACTAAATAAATAAGCAAGTCTCTTTTTTGCTGGGTTGATTGGTTCGGTTTTTTGTTTCAGAAAAGCAATTGGAGACTTTTAGGAAATTATGGAATTTTTTGAGTAATTTTATATCATATGAATGATGAGGAATTCCAGAAGGATTTCAAAAAAATTGAGTGAACAAAAAGTGGCAAGGAAGCTTTAGCATGGATAAATATGAAGTAACATATTAAGGAAAAAATATTTATATCTCAGGAATGATATCCTGAAGACAGTTTGTACATTCCACTGAAATAATCTATAAAATGTGCAATAACAACTCAAAAGTAAAAAATGTTAGGCACGATGAGGAGGGTATTGCATGCAATTGTCCACTTCTCCATTTCTGTGAACATCATCATTTCTTTGATATGTAAAAAATAAGGCTGTTATTCATCAAATCCTACTGTATTAGAACTTTTACATCTTACTGCCCTTTAGGGCTGTGAAGGCAGACAATATCAGTGAGTTTAAAAATGGATGAGATTCATGGACAATAAGGCCACAAAAGGGAAGTGGATACCTGCCAACTGCTCTGTCCAGTGACAGCAGATGCCAGGAGATGAACAGTCATAGAATCACAGAATGACTTGTGTTGGAAGGGACTTTAGAGATCAAGTTCCAAACCGCCTACCATAGACAGGTGCACTTTTTGCTAGACCAGGATCTCAAAACCCCATCCAACCCAGCCTTGAACACTTCCAGGGATGGGTCACCCACAACATATCTGGGCAACCAGGTTTTGTGTCTCATCACTCTCACAGCGAAGAACTTCTTCCTTGTATCTAATCTTAACTTACTCTCTTTCCGTTTGAAGCCATTCCCCCTTCTCCTGTCACTAAATGCTTTTGTAAGTAGTCTCTCTCCATCATTCTTCTAGACATGCTTTAGGTACTGGAAGGCCGCAATTAGGGCACCCCAAGGCCTTTTATTTTCCAGGCTGAACCATCCCAGCTGTCTCAGCCTTTCCTCCTAGGAGAGATGCTCCATCCCTCTAATCAACTTGGTGACCCCCTTTGGATTCTCTCCAGTAGGTCCATGTCCTCCCTGTGTTGGGCACTGGAGTAACTGGATGTGGTTTCTCCAGGCAGAGTCTCACAAGGGCAGAGCAGAGGGGCAGAATCCCCTCCCTGTGGGCCCTGCTGCCCACGCTGCCTTTAATGCAGCCCAGGATACAATTGCCTTTATGGGCTGCATCAGCACATTGCCAGCTCATGTCCAGCATCTTATCCACCAGCACCCCCAAGTTCTCCTTGACAGGGCTGCTCTTGAACTGCTCATTTCCCAGCCTAGACTGATATTGGGAGCCACCCTGACCCAGGTGCAGCACCTTGCATTTGGTCCTGTTAAACCTCATGAGATTTCCACAGACCCACTTCTCAAGTTTGTCCCCATCCCTCTGGAAGTCAGCCTGTCCTTCAGGTGTGCAACCACACCAGTCAGCTTGGTCCTAACTTTTCTTATCCTTTGGGATCAAGGGAGAGTTTTGATTAGATGCTTTTTAAAGCTGATTAAACCATCTCCACGGTTCTATGAACACAGTTTAATCTAAAGTATTAGTATGGGTGGGATAACGTAAAATTATAAGAAGTGAAGTACAGTGAGGCAAAACACAGTCCCAAAACTGTATTCAGGTGCAGTTCTTGCATTTGGTCCTGTCAAACACTTTTTTTTTCTGTAAGTCTCATTACTTAAATTATTTTGAAGTAGGCATCTGGTAAAGACAGAGCATGCTGTACTCTACTACTAACCAAATATTCACCACATAACATGTGAGTACATCATACCAGTATGTCAATAAGTCAAAGCAGATACTGCTAAAGGACAAACACATGTATGGATATAATGTCTGCATCATCAACAATATGGTGAATAACAACAGAAAATGACAATTTTTTCTTTTCTAAAAATAACTATTAAAAACCTTAATCTTTCTGTGTTTCATAAAGACAGCAAAAGTTAGATTGACATCCATCCATGAAAACACAAGTGTCATCTGTAGACTAGTATCTGTAGACAGAGTATCTGAAAGTAGCCTGTGACTGAGTAGGATATTGGGAAGTAAGCAGAAGCTATAGCATAATTTAAATATAGCTGTCTTATCTGAAATATTATATAGTCTTGCTTCTAGGTCTTCCTAGAAATATAGATTTTACTAGCTATGCTTCTGACACCTCAATTCCCTGAGTGTTTTGAAACCAAAATAATATTTTTTATTTCTTTTTTCTTCATTCTCTTTCAATCTGAAAAATAGCTATGAGAGATATGAGACCAAAAAGGAAGAGTAGAAATCGCAGAAACAGTGCCAATCGAGCACTTATTTTTGAAGAATTATTTCTTTACCTTTTTAAAAATTATTTTTTTACCTTTCTACAAAAACTAGAGATACAGATGAAATTACATGTTTTGTGCAGGTTTCATTAAATGTAATTTTCAAACTCTTTTCTATCATCCTTTACAAGTTCTTTTTTTTGCTACAATTCAACAATGTTTTCTATCAAATCAATATTTTTCATAGTTTTAGCTTGTCCCTACTGAATGCATGAAAGAAATGCCTGAATGCTATTCTTCTGCAATGGTTGCTGATTTATAAGGTATTAATGATCAGTGATGATAAGAGATAGCATGTTTGAAAGTGAACAGGAACATGTGCACTCACCTGGAACAGAGACAAAAAACCCCTAGGACACAGTATCAAGATTATTGAGAATACTGTCAACATTCACTTCACTTGAATGTAAAAGGCTGAAATTTCTGTGCCAGGGAGACATTAACTGGAAGATTCTCAAACAAAATACATTGCCTTACACAGAGATGAGTTAGGTTTTCTTGGAGCCATTTTAACACCACAGATTTATAACCAATTTGTAACACAATGTGTAGACAGTGAGATTGGAAAATATTGTCCTCGGTAGGACTATGAAAATACTTTATCACTCCTTACGCTATCCTGTATTCAACATGTAGCTATTGTATGTAGTTACAGAAACCAAGGTGTGATCTCCACAAAACTGCTAATGAGGAAAATCCATTCTTGCATGAAAATATCACACTTTTTTTAATTACAAAAGGGGAGAAAAAATTAATTGTAAAAATGCTTTTATGGCTGTTCTGATTTAAAATTCTTAAGCATTAATCAGAATGTTTAAAGCCCCTGCTGTTTCTCTTTATTCAGTTTGACAGCCACCCTTATGCATCTGCTCACAATGGTAAATGCACAAATAATAGATCAGCTTCTTTTTTCCCAATTATCAAGGTCATTTTTTGACAATGTGAAATAATTTTTTTTTTTTTATTTTACAAGTCAAAGACTGATGTAGTGTTTCAAGGAGATACATAAATCCGATCTTGTCCTTAAGGAAAGCACCTAGGAATCCGTGAGAGGGTGAATATTTGCTTTATCAATTCCAGCCACTTCCCCATTCTTTACATCTATGTTTTTGGCAGAGGGAGTGGATACCAAGAATCCTATAGAAAACAGCTTTGTACTGTTTGCAGAGTGTTTATCAGAAGATCAGAAGGCAACCCCACCAGCCATAGCAGTTATAATGATCTTTGATATGTCCCCTGTTTCCTAGCTAGTTCAAGGTCCAGAGACTGTGCACATCTGCAGGAAAATTTCGGTACTTTGATATATGCTAATACAAATATTTTGAATATATGTTTGGTTTACCTACTTTAATCCTATTCAATTAAAAATGAATTGGTTTCTAAAATTGGAAGTGGATTGTCAAGTATGTAAAAATTATTTCAAATATATAATTACTATACACGTGTCAACATAGAGAGAGTGGAAAAATCCTTCCAAATGTTGTTGGGAAATGAAATAAACACTTTCCTTTCTATCACTCGTTTAAAATCTGGATATCTAGAAAGCCTCCAAGACCATAATCTATTTAGCAGCCCGCCTACCATTACAGGTTGAATTCATATCACTCTAACTATTCCTTCTAGTGGCCTTTGTAATATTCTCTGATTCTAATACCGAAGCAAATACTCTAAGAAATGAAATTGTATTATAATCTTATTTAGTTGTAATCTGAATCTTTTAATCCTTTTAAGTGACAGAATGGGAACATACAATATACAAGGTGTTCTTTCCTTGAGAGAGAAGAAATATTTGCAGCTGCATTAGAGCTTGGATTTTGATAGCAGCACAATAAAGTGAAAATTTAATTACTTTAAGAGGAAGGGGCAACAGTTTTTCTGTGATCACAAAGAAAAAATTCAAACTGCGACTCATGGAGCTTGTGACTTAGTGTACAACAAAAACAGAAATATAAAGAAGAAGAGGCCAAAGGTCTTTTACCATTTTGTGCCTTCTACTTTTCATGTTTTTACCCCTGGGTACCTGCCTGATATGAAAGTTGAATCAAGTGGCAGATGAAGTACTTAGCAGTTTTACTCTGAGCCTTTACAGTGACACTAAGATCACATATATAAATCACATCCTTAAAGTTCAAATAATGGTAACAAGTCTGAGAAAGTGAGAAAATAAAGTTCTTTTACACAGGATTTGCACTGATAATTGTATTTGTATATATAATGTTTAAAAATGAATTTATAAGAGGAAGCCTTATTGAACATATGTTTGCATTTCTTTGTCACCTATCCCTTGTTTATGCAAACAACATACATGACTGAAAGGAATCATGATGTTATGCATAAAAGACATCTTAAACAACTTCTAAAACTTTTTTTTTTTTTTTTTGGGGCAAACCCAGTGATCAGAAAGGTTTGAATATCTAAGCTCTGTTTATTCAAACAATTCATTTAAGTTATTTTGGAAATGTCTCAGTAAAAGTTGGAAATGTCATGGACAGATGAGGCAGGCCTTTACAACCACGGCTCCTGCCAGAAGTGCAGACTCTCCTCTATACATGGGAGGTAGGTCTGCAGGAGCTATCTACTGTGGCAAAGCACTTTTATGTAGACCTCTGCTTCCAGTTAAATATGGGCCTAACCATTACTTGCACTTTAGTTAAAGACATGTTTAAAACATGAATGTTTTCCTTAATCTTCTTTGGTTTAAGCATTATGACATTTAAAAATATTTTAAAATATATAACTCATTGTCAAAACAGGCTGTGAATGTCCATTTTTGTTTTTGAGAAGTTCAGGGTTACTTATTTAGTAGGTCAGTCATAGCTTCCTATATGTCTCACACCTTTTTGAAAAGGGGAAATATGCAGCACTATGAACAACCTTTCGTTGAATTCTGATTTTAAAATTTGAATTGTAGTTCTCAGCATTAACATCCACAGCCAAAAATCTAGTTAGCAAGAGGCTGTGTAGCACCTTAGTAGTCACTTTTTAATAGTAATTGAAGTAGTGGTATATCAATGTTGTTTTCATGAGTTTTCAAATTAATAATTTGTTGCTATCACTCTACATGTCTTTTCCAGATCAGCTTAAAGTGAAATTTCACCAAAAAATGCATTTATATTTTTGAATAAGATTCACTGAACAATCTCTGACCATAAAACATTATGTTCATTGTTTTCACATCAGTTTCATTATTTAGTTAAAGGATTGTTGAAAGAGTCTTTATGATTGAGCTTTTATTATTACAAGTACATTCATATTTCAAAGTAAATATTGAGTTTTCATTATGAGAGAAAAAAATTTTTTAATCAAAAATCACCCTTAAAAATGGTTAATCTAAAATTTTTAAAATATAGTAAAGTATTGCTGTAGGAGATTAAGTATTTTCAAGAAACCTTTGTATCTGACTCTCCAACAGAAGAATTCAAACTTCAAGTCTAATTAACACCTCCACTTTTGTCAAGGCTATTTATCAGGAATAATGCGAAACTAATGTCTCTGAACGGGGTAATGTTTGATGCACAACTTTACTGGCATCTCTTTGGCATAACGCATGTATTTTATCACTCAGGAACAGTATCTTTATTTTTAATTGATGCCTGCAAAAAAACAAAGTATAAGAATTCTCCATGCGCATAGCAGTGTCTAGGTATTTTGGTTTTATATTGAAAAAGCAATTATCAAACTACATGAAAAATACTTCTTTTTGGTCAATAAATCTCTCAGATTTCAGTTCTGCTGACAGAGTGACATGAGTGCATGTAATAGTAGTTGTGGCCATTGTCTAAAGCCAGCCCTCAGAAAGCATATGGCATGTATTTTCAGGCTTGTTTTGGTTGTATGACAGTCTGGATTCTAAATGAGGCACCCTGCTTTAATAGGGCTGACTTACATGTGCTCTACAGCACGCTTCCCCATGCTTCCCACTCTGTGTTTGCAAGCTTGGCTTCCAACGCCTCTGTTCTTCTGGTCCCGAGTTTTTCAAGAACAAAGCCTGATAATCATGCCAGATTGTCATTAATTATGAAATAAGAGCAAATGAGTACCGAAAATTAGGATAAAGCCATAAAATTTGCTAGAATTCATATACCATGTGAACACTTGTTTTCAAGGGAGGAAAGCAGTTGCATTTACTATGTTGTTCCACAAGTCCTTACTCTGTTACATTACAGTATAAAATGCAGCAATTAAATACGAGCATTTTCAGATGTTTTTTAAGAAGAAAAATGTAATGTAAGATTTTTTTATCAGTCCTTCAACCAGCAAATTGACTTGATGGGCATGAAAGAAGCCAGTTTGTTGCTAATATAGGACTTTCTGCATCATGTCTTTGACCTACTTTAGAATTTTTAAAGCTATTTCAACAGACATTTCAAATATTATTCACTAGACAGAAGTTTAATTCCCCTATTCTCTGCAGCTTGTTTGATCAATAAAATGATGCAAATTACTCCTAACAAATTGCAAATAACTCCCAATAAATGATTCTTCTAAGCTTTACTCTGCATTATATCAAAGAGCTTCTTATTTTCTTTTTCATTTATGGTTCTTTCACAGTCCAATTTCTTTAATATTCAAAAGTCGAATAGATTTTTACTAATTTACTTTTTTTTTGTCAATTGCATTTGGTATACTACATTAAATAGTCTGCTTTCAATGATCTGTAGTCTCCTAACCCTACTACAATATTGATCTTAGGCAGTACTTCATTCCAGAAAATCTCACTTAACTAAGATTTGTACTTTCTCACACTAGCAGGTGTGTGGGCCAGACCTTGAAAATTATATAGTTAATTGATTCACACAGAAACTAGAACAGAAATTTTAAATAATCACTATAAGAGTTGGTAGACCTTTTTTTCCCCTAAATTCAGCATCTTTGTATTTTAACTGGTTCTCTAAGTTACAAATCTGTACAGTTTCCTTGATGGTATCATGGTTATACAATTAAAGTGACAGTACACTGATACTGTAATAATAAATAATACAATTATTATGTATTTCAGTTTTCTAGGCAGCAAAACCTATTGAAATCCTCCTTCAAGATCAGAAAAATTTCTGTCTAGTCTTGCTATGTTACTGGTACAGTATAAGTTTATATGGCTCCACTAAAGGAAAAAAGTCTTTAGAGTGATTAAGGAATAAGAAATCTGCTTCTATGATTGAGGGCATGTTGTAATTTTTTTTGGCTCTACAGATAAGCTTTTTTTACTTGCTCGTTCCTTTCTGCCTTGTGAATAGAAATGCAACATTTTCTCAGAATACCAGTCACTCTGTTAGAACTCTTTTGGAATATCTCTGGCAATCACTAATATTCTCAGAGTGGACTGGATTGAGAATTGCAGCCTCATGTGTAAATTTTCTGCATGTATAAATAATATATTGATTTATTGCAGAAACTTTTCTTTTATTGAGAAGAAAATTTTAATTTTTTAAAAATGAAGTAGTTTAGGAAAGACTCAGATCACATAAGAAGTAAACAGCAGTTTCCAAATTGCAGATCTGCAAAGTTCAAGTATACTTTTGTCTGATTGGTTTAGTAGAATCTGTTTCTCCCAAATCACTATACTGCATTACCAACCCAGTTTGCTGAGGAACACTCCAGTATCTGTTATTCTTTAATCCTGAATTGTTCTGTTCTACGGTATGAGGGGAGCCTAATGGTACTGCAATTGACTTCCCTATCATGTAATAACTCTGAGAATCAGGTAACTATTAAAGATTAATTTATACGCTAAAATTCAAATATTGTTATGAAGTTCAGAAACTCAACAGAATGAGATTAAACCCTGCTTATTACTACTGAAAGTTGAATTAACTCCCAAGAGGTTTTCTCTCTCATTCAACTCAAATGCTTCCAGAAAGCTTATACAGATTCTGTAGTTGGAATGTAATTCTTTGGCAAAACTGTTTTCTTGACTTTTACTTCCATGGACAAGAACAAAAATTCCCCTTCCTGCTAAGCATTCAATTTATTTTAGAAACCTTTTGTCAAGGGTTTTTCTAGTATAGAGACATAGTATTTAAACAAGTGGGATTCCAAATCTTAGTGCCTAAAACTATTCAACACACAAATACATTATTTTAGAGAAAACCTTGCAACAAAAGTCTCCATAACACATAAAATTTTATATTGTAGAAGTAAGTTTAGAAGACTGCCTAAAAAATTACTCTAACCAGAATGTCCTTTGGGAGAGTTACTAAATCTTAATCCAAAATCTGAAAAATCTTGTAATATCCTAACTAACCTCATAATGATTAAAAGCCCAAACTTCTGAGGAAATTGTGAAATCAGGATTTATGCCTCCAATTCTAGAATTTGTGTGTGCTGCAGTAAGCAGAACCATAAAAGAACTTCCTGACTTTACAACTGCAATGACAGAATGTAGATAGCTAGAAAGCTATATTCATTTATAATCCAATACTAGAGATCTTTAGGATCTTTCTAGAAACCAGAAATAAAAGGAATTCTGTGAGTTTTGTTTCTTTCTATGCTAGTGAATTGATGTTCAGAGAAATAGGGAGCACAGGAATGGTTGCATGTTAAAGCTTGTGGAGGAAAAATATCAACTCCAGACAAATATACAAAGCACCTTTCTAGACATTGATGCTGGACCAGCAGTGCTCTGTGTATTTGAAAAGTCACAACAAATCTACAAAAAAGAGGCATTGTTTCACACTGCACACTATTCCAAGGCAAGCATGATCTACAGTAAACTATGGCATATTTTTGTCAGGATGTAGGAGAAACTGTTGTTTAAATATCTCTGGTCTACATAGCTTTCCCGTCTTAGCTTACAAAGCATAAAACGCGGTTGGAAGTCAAATGTCTCAGGGAAAACAGTGCCCAGGAGATAGCTTTTGCATGAAGAGGCCAGAAGAGAAGGCCTCAAAAGCCCACAAGCTCTAGGATCTTTATTTGCTTTCATAGTGTGTCTCATTTAACTTTAGAGTCACTGAACTACAGATACTGGCATTCTTGAAAGCTTTTGCTGAAAAAAAAGCCTAATCGTAATTGAAGGATGTGGCTTAAGCTCAATGAGTCATCTCAGTTCTGCAAAGCATTACTATTAAATGTCTCATAAAATAATTATTCTGTGTTACACTCTTCAGCATTCTGTCACTTTTAGTATTGATAGCTAAAAGCATACTTTGGGACAATGAATTATCCTCCAGGAACAATATCAAACAATGAGCCACACTTCTGTGTATTTAAGCAGCAAAAAGTCATCTACCTGAGAATGTAATCCCATTCTTAAAACAGATTCGCGAGTTATTAGAATATATTGAGACAAAGGAATGAGTTCATGGTTTCTTCTCTGTTATTTTAATAATTCTGCTGTTTGAATCTGATATTTTAAGAATTTAATTTTCATAATATAACATTATACTTTGCATTATAAAATGTTTATTCAATGTTCAAAGATTCCAATTATAAAAGGCTTAAATGTAATCTGAAACTAGTGTTACAATGACTGTAAAAGTATGTGACACTTAGATATTACAAAACTGCAAACCATCATCAGATATATCTCTTTTCAAAATGTCACTGAAATTGTAGGACCAGAAAAATTTTTTGCAAAAGAATCACATTCTTGTTTGTTCTGGGAGAAAAAAAAGGAATAATCAGGTCATCCAGCGGCAGTTTAGGGCTTCAGCAGTTTTTGAAATCATCCTTCAGAGTCCTAATGGAAAGTATTTGCCAGTTGAAAAGTAGTTATGAATCTGATTGCACCTCTGTGCGTCATTACATAGATCTATTGCAAAACCAAAATACCTTGTACCCAGCTTTTCCTGCAACCCACTTGGCATCAGGAAGCAAAGATAAGGATGAACTGTTGTTAATAGAGCACTGTAGTCTGTAGGCATGTACATTCCATAAACTGCATTAACAAAATACTGGGTAACAGAGCCTTTAGTCTGCTGAACTCTGTGTCAAAATTCACTGGGACAAGAATTTCACAAGAGCAGGGATTTCAACTCTTATGATTCCCAAAAAATAAATATGACTTTTTAGTTGTTTCACACTTATGTTAATGCTATGCAAGTTGAAGATGGGCAAAGTAAATTTATATATCTATTAATCTGTTGAGGGTAAAAAAAAATCTCTGCATGATTGTTAGATGGGATGGGGACTGCTTATACAGGAAAATGAGGGAATTTTGTGGGAGAATGTGTTCATAAGTATTCACAGGAGACAATGTCATGCCTAAATAAGTCTGAATAACTGTGAAAAACTCAAGTTGTCTTTAATATATATAATAAACCCGGGGTATACAAATATATATCCTGCTTGACTATGTGCATGCATATGTATTACATGGGTGCTAATGAAGAATTAATCAGAACCTTAGGACAAATAAAAGATATTTTAAGCAGTGTATAAAGTGAGACAGAAGCAGGATTTAATGCATGGTTGCTTTGGTTTTTTTCCTGTTATATTTTTAAATGTAACTAAAAATGTTTGTGTACAATACAGTATCTATCAAACCTACTTTTAGATACCTTTGAAAACATGTTATTGATTACTTATATCAGTACCAAAGTGTCTGAAAAGCAGCATTATTTGAAAATTTAGTAACGAGGCCCTCTAAGAAGGAAAAAATGCTGTGCTCACAAATGTTATAAAGCTGCTGCAGTGACCTCATCAGAGTCTACAACTTCCTCAAGGGATCAGCATTTTAGGAGGTGGCAGGTGCTGATCTCTTCTCTCTGGTGACCAGTGACAGGACATGAGGAAATGGAATGAATTGTCAGAGGAAGTTTAAGTTGGACATTAGGAGAAGGTTTTTCTCTGAGAGGTTGGTTCATCACTGGAAAAGGCTATCCAGGGAAGTGGTCACAGCACCAAGCCTGACAGTGTTCAAGAAGTATCTGGACAATGTTCTTAGTCATATGGTTTTAGGCAGAGCAGGGAGTTGGACTTGATGATCCTTATAAGTCCCATCTAACCTGAGGTATACTATGATTCTATGATTCCATGTCATTTAGGGTATGATGCTTATTCATGATTGCTAAGGAACTATTTCGTCTTGCATGAAGTTTTTTGGTTTGATTTTCCATATTATACTTGAAAATGTAATATGGAAAATGTAATTTGAAAAATGTGAAATTACCATTCCTGGAAGTGTGTAAAAGGCACGTGCATGTGCTGCTTGGGGATATAGTTTTATGGTGAACATGGTGGTGCTAGCTAAATGGTTGGATTTCCTAGAGTCTTTTCCAACCTTAATGATTCTATATATGATTCTATATATTTATACAGAGCAGTGTTATCTAATAAAAAGAGTGAATAATTATTTTTTACTTTGTAGTGATTAAGTGATACCACTATCTATTTTTCAGGGCTTAGTCACAGATGCAAAGTTTGTGTATATATAGTGTATCTATAGTCTCCCCTGTGCATTATTAGTAAGCCTAAGATTTTTAGCTAGCTGGAAAAAATAATTCCACTAGACATCTGTGGCCATGGAGTGAATGAAACTAAGTCAGACATGATACCTGTCTGGAATTTTTTTTTTCCAGGAAATAGTTTGCAGTTTTGCGGCAGTTATTAACAGAATATATGGGTTGAATTCATCTGACCTAAAACAATTTTATTATGCAATTTGCTTTTAAAGATGATAGAATGCTATAGGTATGGCTGGTGATGCAGTTTAGCATGCTATACTCTATGTATCCAAAATAGGTTAAATGACTCAAAAGCTAAAAACCTTAATTAATTATAAAAAGTTCCTTATTAGTTAGCTGTGATGTTACTTTACTAGATGTTTAAAGTTAAGTGAGATTAATCCTGTCCCTTTGGTCTGTTTTGCTTTAAGTCTTAATCACATTATTAACTTTTCCTTTGTATGTGTTTCTACAGGAAAAACACTGCAAAGATTCTGTCCATTTTTCAGACTATCAGTAGTACTGAAATGTCCTCTGGCCAGGCACTTTTTACTAAACAAAAAAAAGTCCAAAAATACAACAAAAAAAAGTAACAGTATTAGGAAAGCCCAGATAATGTATGGAAATTCTGGTTTAGCACTTGTCAAAAAATGCCTCTCAGAAGCAGAATATGCTAAAGAATCAGAAATGTACAGCAGGAGAAAGATTTTATGTAAAGTCCCTTCCTAACTGCATGCATCAGTTTCTCATTTTAACTCCAGGGCCTCTACTGCATGAGCATTTCTAATTCATTCCCATTTGTGGAGCCCTTGTTTTTTCTGCTTCCTCAAAATGCAATGTTATCTAATGTTATTTCATGCTGAGATGAAACACTGACTGTATCAGTAAGGATAACTGCTGAGAAAGAAGAACAAAAGAATTGTATACATCTAATAGTCTAACATCTTCACTGAGGATATGCTGAGATAGTAAATATGCATCATCTGTCCCTAATGAATTATCTCATGCAGTATTGGTTCCAGCAAATTGTTGTATATGGAAAGATGCTAAGACTGTGCAAAAACTTTTATCAATAAAGTAGACCTGGAAACATGTTCTTACTAGCAAAAAACACACAAAAACCAAATAAACTTTTTGTTGAGTTAGTTTTTGCTTGAGTTTGAAGTATGTTCTTGATTTCAGCTATTGGGGAATCAGTCTTCTGATCTTACCAGCAGCTGGTTAATATTTTATATGTTTTCCTGGTGTAGGCCAGAATAAAACTAAATTACACTGAAGATGCAGATGAGATTTTAGCGCATCACAGACGCACACAACCCATTGCAAGGGCATTTGACCTAGACTTTAACTTCGTGACCATGAGAGTCATGTGGGAATCTTTGCTATTCAAGCATTAGAGCATTCTAGAAGTGATAATATATGAAATGTGAAAGGATACGCTGGATCATAGTTAAAAAATAGCCTATAGAAACAATATCTCATCTGATTTTACATCTAGCTTTTACAGTGAAAGCTATACTAATAGAACCTGTTCCTGCATTGGAGGCTTGCAGAAGATGAGACAAAGTGAGGACAAATTTCCATAAACTTCTGATAATTAACACAAGTGTCACAAATATACTGTGAAAAGGACACCAGGTAAAGGATCATCATTCTGCCATTCTCTTGAAGAGAGAAGAGTGGCTGGAAAGGAGCTCAGCAGAAAAGAACCTGGGGTTGTTAGTTGACAGGTGGCTGAACACGAGCCACCACTGTTGGCCAAGAAAGCCCAGTAGCATCCCTGCCTGTATAGTGTGGCCAGCAGGACCAGGGCAGCCATCATCCCCCTGTACTCAGCACTGGTGAAGCTGCACCTCAAGTCCTGTGTCCAGTTCTGGGCCCCTAAGTTCTAAAAAGACTTTGAGATGCTGGAGTGAGTCCAGAGAAGGGCCATGAAGCTGGGGCTGTTTATCCTGGGGAAAAGGAGGCTCAGGCTTTTTATTGCTCCCTAAAACTACCTGAAAGGAGGTTGTAGCCAGGTGGGGACCGGACTCTTCTCCTGGGTCACTAGTGGCAGGACGAGACAAAATGGCTTGAAGATGTCCCAGGGGAGGTTCAGACTGGACAGCAGAAAAATTTTTTCACTGACAGGGTGGTTAAGTATTGGAATGGACTGCCTAGGGAGGCGTTGGAATCACCATTCCTGGAGGTGTTCAAGAAACAACCAGATGTGGCACTTAGTGGAAAACCACACTTTATAGTGAAAATAAGGTGATTTTTTAAAGGAATGTTTACATTTTTAATTTCAGTTATTAAATCTACAATGAATATCTTCTGATATAAATCCCTGTGTTCTTGAAGTTATTATATATTTATATTTTAGGATTTTCTCCTCCTATATGGCAAATACTGCAAATAAACAAGTAAAAAAGAAACCAAACAAAAGGAAAGTTCAAATTTAAAAACTAGTGGCATTTCAAATCCATCAAGTGAAGTAGAACATAGAAGCAAAAAATACATCTTTAAACAAATAATAGGATTTAAAAGAAGCCAGCTTTAGCTGAGCTGTTAAATAAATATGGCTCCTGTAAAACTCTTCCTTTTCACATGACAGCACAGTATTAAAATGAACAGCTGTGTACAATACACCATTCTTGAGTATGTTTTATGATGGATATGGCAGAGTAAAAAATCTACCTTTGGGATAGATTTTTAAAACAGTAACTCTGTAATGAGTGATATTATCTTTATCCACTGAACAACAAGCGAACACCAACAGTAGAAGGTGTTTAGCTATAGGGGAAAAGTGAAGTTGGAAGAATGTTCATTGTCTCAGTTATATATCAATCCTCTTTGGGATTTATTTTGCCCTATTTCTTACACTAAGAAAATAGCCTAAGTATCAGTGACACTGTCCCACTTTTTATTCAAATCATTTGTAAAGACACTAGGTGAAACAAAAGAAATGGTAACCCATTTTAAACTCCAAAGATTATCCAACCTTTATTTTTTTATCTGAAAGGTGCTCTTTAAGTATGGAGATCTATTATCTCTCAGCCAGAAAGGTCACAGGTGAATGGCACAAGAGACTTGCTCATCCTCCAGGCAATGAACATATTACCTGTCCTTGTCTTTTAGACTCTACATAGCAGAAAACAGATTACTAAACTGCCTAAGAATGAAATATTTTTCTTGATCTTCTTCTTAATTACTTTGGTCATTCAGTGTAATTAATTCTACATTCTGTCAGTATATCCTAGCAGAAACTCTCAAAGAACTGCAAAGTCACAGGATATAGGGGTATGATGTATATAATAAATTTAAAATGATGGCTGGAAGTTTTCAGCTTCTAGTTAGAGATTTTTCAAATCAGTTAATCATCTCTGTTTTCCAGATGAGTACATCACTTAACTCTATCCATTACAGGGTGAACAAAACTATGAATTAACCTCTTGTCTCTCCCTGAATAAGTATAATAAAACCCTTTAGGATCATTCTTTCAAAAGCTAGTAGGCGTAGTCAGAATTTTTACAGTCCCAGTGCTCTTATAGTCAAACTCTTATGAAAAGAGATGTTCAGAGTCATTGGAGATATATTTAAGCAGTTCAATGGCTTATGTGAAGACTGATAACTTTGTTTTGTTTTGTTTAATAGAACTTTAGTGGCAAAAAATGAATTAAACTAAACTACATTCTTCAGAATGAAATAAAAGGAACATGTTTCATTAACAAAAAAAAACCCCAACAATGAAATGAACAAAAAGTGATGGACTGAGCTTCTGGTTCTGTAAATATGTAGTTTTGGTTTATGATATTCACCAACATATATTTATCAATATGTAACAATACCTGTTCATGGGATGGTGTGTGCTCTTTGGCAGAGGAAGGCAAAGTTAGCACACACATCATGACCATGTACTGTACAGCAGACAGCAGTAAGCTCAACTTGACTTCAGAGGACTTGAATGTTTTTCTTTAAATGCTCAAACTTGTCCAAGAAAAAGCTTTCCTCACATTTCTCTAAGTTGGCCAAATAGGTAAACAAGACATCTTTGTTTTAAAGTGGAAGTACTAAAGTAAGGAAATGTGAAATAGTCCCTTTCACATAACAGAAGCTATGTCTTCTATTACCTCAATTTCATGAGAAGGAAGTGTGAGAATCTGACAGAGAGGCAGTACTCTGATCATGTTACTAAAGTACACTCTGATCGTATTACCAGGACTGCAGTGTTCCCAACAAAACGTAGCAAGCTTGTAGCCCATCCACAGCCAAAGCAAGGTGATGTCCTTGGTCTTCTCAGCTTCTTGCATTCACCTTAGAAAACCTCTCCCTTACATATATCATCTGCATACCACATACTGAATGAAGATACTCATAATCTTTTTCACCACATTGAGCCTATAACGTACCATACCATGCTTCATCATGGCTCGGGTATTTCCGAAGTACAAATCAGCTTGTTGAGAGATTGTGTAGCTGACTGCACGCTATCGTGCACACATTTGCTGAAGCTGAGTCCTAGTTCATGCCATAAAGCACCAAAAAAGTATTTTTCGGTGTCCCCAAATTATGCATTCCTGTAGAGTTGTCACAGTCATGTATTAATAGCTGACAGTAATTATAATAGGGAAAGTAGTAAAAATATCACTGTTGTGTATTGATAGACACCTGAATTCATATTGTCACTGTCTAAAAGCACTGCATGCATAAGCTGATCTTATTTTTGTAACTTTAGATATATTTAAATAAATACTGCTATAAACCCCAGAAATCTTTTTATTCGACTTAAATAATCCATAATTTTATAAGAAAGGTTATTTAGTGGGTTTAGTTATTTTATGATAAAGATATACTGAAAAGTGAAATTGTCGCAATAATACTTTATGTAAAATGCTGATAGCAAACAGTCCATGTATGGTTAGAATCAGATACGTTTTTATGCAATGCGTGAGGAATTTTTAAAATTTAATTTTTATCATGTCTTGCAGACAGTTTTAATAACAACTCTTTGGGATAAAATGCAGTACAGCATTTAAATATAGATGCCAGTGTGCTGTGTTGTCAAAAGAAGGAGATGAAAGCTTCCTCTCATATAAATATCTATTCATAGGTCACTGCTTGTGCAAAATAAGATTTACATATCTGCACCGTCTTTAACCAAGAGGGTTAGTCTTATTCACCAGTAAGGAATAGCACATTATTGTGGGTTGTAAATGTGCAAATGTTATTAATTTTTTCAGTGAATTTACTAGGCAATGATATATTCAAAATCTTTTAAAAACTATATTTTTTTCCCATACTCAGAATATTTCTTCTTTCATTTTATTCATGTAAGTCTTATTTCAGGGTTCAGTGACTATATAAGAGACTTTAGGCCTAAAATTACCTATAAATTATAGTCTGTCTTATAGATCTACTTTCCATGAGAAATTAGCTGCTCACAAATCTGATTCCTATCATCCATCTATCACTGGCTTCAATCTTCCAATGAAATAGACTAATTCATCACTATTATTTTGATGACATGCATCTCTATCTTTACCCTCCTGATTCTACTGGGGCCAATATGCTTCTTGAGTATTCATATTCACAAGATGTCTCAAAACCAGTATCTCCTGCATGGAGCTTTTGTTGATGGATTCTGGTAGCTCCAGTACTACTACCACCACATTGCTCCTTCTGTGATACATAACCACCTCTTAGGTGTTAAGCACTTAGCTACAAATACTGATCAGAGCTACAGTGTGAACTCATCCAAAGTTCAATGAAATCAAATAACCAATATATTTTGGGACACACATTTTCCTTAATTTTATCTGCATCATTTCATACCTCTAAGTGAGGTCTAAACTGGTTTGAATCCAAACGTTACATACAAATTTCAAATAGATCTATGTTCATACTTTCAAAAAAAAATTTGCTTGAATTTTGAAAGTAGTGTCATAGGGTCACAGTAAAACTTCATAGGAAATCTATCTTCCTATCTTTCTCCAGATCCACACAGAAAATTAGTGTGAAATGTCACTGAAAATCGGGAGTTTTGGCAACTTGAATTTTCATCAGAATTTCTATTTGTATATACTTGTAAGATACATTGCTGTTACTGTTGCTGTCATATTAATGCTGTAAATACGAAGCTGTGGCAGTAACAACTTCTTTGCACACATCTGTCTATGGCCTATCTATCCTGAATATTTTAATACCTATATTGGATAGGCTAAAAATTGACAGAATGTTGTAACTTAATTTTGGTAATTCTATGCAATTTTTCTTTTGTGATCATATTTTTCTATCTCAGTTTAACTTTTGTTTTTTCTATCACAATAGAAACAAAAAAAGTTTTACAGAGTGCCATGAGAATTCATTTTACTTTTAGACAAAATATTGCATATCCAAGACAACATGTACAAAATCAACACATTTCTAGTTCACACCTCTCACTCTTTTTTTCCCCAGAGGTATAAAGCAACATTACTGTAAGTATTTACATAACATAAATCATTCACACTACAGTCTTAGGTCTTTCTTATATTAAGGCCTTTATCACCTGACACACCAGTTTTAAGCTTCCTAATACTAACTCCTCATTGTGCATTTACCTAAATGATTCCTCATTTGAAAATCAGCTGCATAATTCAAATGAATTTGTAGACTTTTAAATGTTGTTCAAATAATTAATAGCAACTCTTCCCAAAACAGACCAAGGATACTAAGCATGTTGAATTACTCTAGAACAGTTATCTGATTGTAGTATATTATACTACAATTATATACATATTGTAGCATTGTCTTTGATAATTGAAAGTAGGATGTTTAAACAAGGAAACAAGAATAGAAACAGAGAAAAGAGTTTAGGATGTTTGCATATTTACTGCTCAAGATCTTATTCTAAATTTGATGTTCATAAAGCAAAAGAAACTACCTGCTAAAAAGCAGTCAAGTGTGCACATGGCTCAGGCATTGTGGCACCATTATCTATACCATGGATGTGCTATGGAGTGTGGGTCTTCCAAAAATCTCCAGCTTTATTTTATTGCTAATGAAAGAATATACTGAAGGTAGGAAAGGCTTAAAACTTATCCTATATTCTCACCATTATATACTTTCTACACACAACTGAGGTACATGTACAAAAAGGTGAATTCTACACAGGTTTTTGCTCTTGTACTGCGTGATCTTGTCTTTTCTCCTGACATCATGTATTTATTTTCATCTCAGTAATCTACTGCAGAATAATTATGTGACACATGCCAGCAAACTCATTCCTGTAGTTTGTCTCCTGATAGAAATCAAAACCAAAAGAAATGGTAGAGAGTTACTGTTAGGTTAACCTTTTCTGGAGAAAATATTTCAGTAATAGTGATCTTTTTCAAGTTGCTGAGACATTTGAAAAAAGTTGATTTAGAAATACAGACAAAGACACAAGTGGTATGAAACTCTTACAGAGTTACACTAACATACAAAGAATAAAGAACATTAACTATGCTATTTAAAAACATTTTTATTTTAGCAATATTCATTTAATATGCTACATACCTGGTGTCTACATGTGTCCCCCAAAGAATGTGATTTGTGTTGCTTCGTAAAGGTTTTTATGCTAATGGTCAATTTTCATATCTCCTTTCAATACTCCTTTATTTTTTAATAATTTAATAGATTTAATTTATTGTCTGGGGGCTTTTTAATGATTTATAGGGTTACTTTAAGCAGTTACCTATACTTACCATAGTTACCAGCATCAGTAGTTGTGCTATTACAAATACAACTTCATAGATCATTCATCACAAGGTTGCCAAGTGTGTAATGTTTGTATTATAAATACAAATAGAAGGTTTGATTTTATTTGGTAAAGTAATATTACAATTCAAGTTCTATTGAGCCCATAATTTCCTCATCAAAAATAATGATGAATTCAAATTTAAAATGTAATGTCCTACTCACTTGAAAGTTTATTTTTCCTTTCGATCTTTGACATGCTTGCCTTGAAATAAATTATAACCCCACCTGTACACAGTGTGAGTTTAAAGCTTCAAATCTCTTTCTTTGATTAAACTCAGAGGCCTATGGTTGAAGTGCAAAATATGTAAAGCTAAACTCATGCAAGCAGTTGCAGAAACAGAATTCAAAAGTGTAAAATTGCTTAAAGAGTCTTACTTGTATAATAGCAGAGTATAACAAAATAGCTTTGGAAATTTTCTCTAATATGCTATTTAATATAATA
This sequence comes from Machaerirhynchus nigripectus, assembly GCA_013397975.1. Classification (NCBI taxonomy): domain Eukaryota; kingdom Metazoa; phylum Chordata; class Aves; order Passeriformes; family Dicruridae; genus Machaerirhynchus; species Machaerirhynchus nigripectus. The sequence continues at coordinate 539,777 of VZRQ01011262.1, read as the reverse complement.
TTTAGAGTATTATTTCTTTAATTCTTCTATGTCATGCAAAAATACCAATGAATTAAAGACAGCGGTAGTTTCATGTATACAAAAATACTAATAAAACATAATTGCCAAGAATTATATTTTACATTCTTAGGTAGTCACTTTAAATATCTTGTTTTTACTCATCCTGCATGGCAGTTTAATCAGTTTCTTTAATTAGTTATAATTCTACAAGCTTGAAAATCATATTCTTTTCATTTTTCATCATAGTTTTACTGTTGTATAATACATAGGAGTCATTTAATATTAGATTATATTTTTAAAAATTCATCATTCTTTTAACTGGGGACAGCATTCTCAAAAATTTTAGAATAAGGAATACTAATGTAGCAATAGGTACAGATGTAGATGCTGAATTATATGAAAATGTTAATCTTTCACTCTTCTGATTAATTATTTAGAGGAAAAAAGGGAAAAACTGAAACAACTAAAATATATTTTAACTACTGGCACAATTAACAGCAATGATTAGATAATGAAGATTTGCTTTCTTTTAACTGAGATGGAAATGATTCTGATAAACACTTTTATTTTAATAAGTGGACAAAATAAACTCTACAGAGAATATAAACCTAGAAAATTACCCTGCAGTCTTCAAAGTAAACTGATCAGCCTCATAGCATCATAGAATCATAGAATGTCCTGAGTTGCCAGAGACTTACAAGCTTCTTATTTTAGTGTAATTTTACTCTTAATTGTGAGAACTAGGAGATAGACTGAATCATATCAAGTAAATACTAGGGAAACATTTAGATATTTTTATGAAGATTCTAATTCTCTCATGGTCCAGAGACTTTCTGTAATATATAATATTGTCTCTTATTTTTATCCCAGACAATTTTTTGCAAATTTATCTTCTGGTGTAATAAGTGCATCTTAAATATTACATGATGAAAACCTGAGAAATTTTATAGAGCTGCCATAGTATAGATATTATGGTTTCAATTTATTTTATATGTAAACTGCAGATTCCTCTTTAAATTTCAGAAAATAAAGTAGAGATAATCATGTAAATTTAAATTATACATAAACAGTTGATTAATATAACTTTAGAGCATCAGAGTTTTTAAGTGGATTAGGAGTCTGAGAGGACAGAAGAGAAACTGAGCCCTCCAGTTGCAATTAATAACGCAAAATTTTAAAACTTTTTGGAACTTGAAGAAAAAACGTCTGGTCCCAGTATGAAATTCCTTCATATCTCATCATATGACTTGCATTTTGTCATGATTGTTTTATTCTTCCCTAAATTTCTTGCCTTCTTAATCCTAACACACTGAAAGAGTAAGGAATGAAAGGCAAAAAAGTAGAGATTTATTATTCCTCTTATGAGGGATGGAAAACTAATGTATCAGTAGAGACAAGAAGAATTCTGCCATGTTCATTTATAGTCAGAGAAAGTTTTTAGGGCTAAAATTATTAAATATACAACTTTAGAAACTTTCAGCTATATTTGTCTTCTGAAGTGGTACCTGAAAATATATATTTGGTTCAGTTCCATCTGAGGCTCAACAGAGATTTCAGTTTCAGAATCAGTTCTAGGTCACAAAAAAACCAAAAAAAAACCCAACAAGAAACCATCAGCAAAACAGTTCTTGAGGTGATTAAAGTTTTTATGTTTCAATTAATTTTGCTCTATTGTTCTTGTTGCTGTTGGCTACCACTGGGCAGCCTGTGCATTGTTTGAATTTGGGTCAGATGTTGGCTGTTTTGAACCTAATTCTGAAGCACCTAATTCTGAAACACCTATATCTCTTCATTAATTGGATATGGAAACCTAACGCAGTTCCTTAATAACTAGATGTAAAAGTGAAGATTCTCAGTCTCCCTTTCCTGAGCCATTTTTGGGATTCATCTTCACGTTTTCTCTGGAAGATACCTCTAATCGGATAAAGTAGTCATGACACCACAGTTCTGCTCTCTGCATAATAAGTAGGTATTCAAACAAGGTCCTTTTGCCTCACTCCCACTGAATTATCATCTTTGAAATATTTTGATTGAACCTAAGAGAACAATAATAAGCTTTACTGTTCTTGTGTGAACGAAAGAACCACAGTACTCAAAGGTTCTAGTAGAAACACCACGATATTCTTGAGTTTGCTGTATTGCTGGCACTTGTTCTTTTTTTTGTTCCTTTATAGGAAGAAATTCTGTGATCTGAGGACAAATATTCTCTGCTTTCAGATATGACTGGGTAAAACTGGATATTAACTAACTACATCATATAAGGCTCCTAAGAAAAATAAATTAAGAAATATACATATGCTACATTATTATATAACCAGAGCTCAAGTTCTAGTTCTGATGGCCTTTTGGATGAGTAATGAAAAATGTTAAACAGCTGACTGGGCAGAGAAATTCCTCTTTTCTTTTTATTAAATTAATGTGAGTTTGTCTCTATTCAGTATTCAGTACTTAGTATTTCTTCACAAATTCTTTCTTTAGTAATTCCAGTCCTGCTTGACTAAACTGCAGAAAATTCAAAGAAACATTCCAGAAACAAGGAGGGCACTCACAATTTATTTTTTTTCTCTATCTTAAGATCAATTAAGATTGTCCTAAGACTATACACAATTACTAGAGAAAATTAATTTACAAAGAGATGGAGTTCACTTTTTTTTTAACTGAGATATCACTAGAGGTTTTGTGTTAACATGCTCAAGGTTATTTGGGGTAAATTCAAGAAACAATTATGTTTCTTTGTGGCACTCAGAAGCTGAAACTCAAATCTTCATTCCCTGCATAACTCCATGTAAAAGAAAATGAAGCTATAAATCAGAAACTGAACAGTATGAACAGGCATGTATGAGGACCTGTAACTTGAGGGGACAGCAAGGAGAGATCCAAGAGCAGAGGATGTGAGCACAAGCAAGAACAGCACAATAGTGTTACAAGCACCTAGAAATGGAGGGGAGATCACTTACCTCAGTGAGAAATGAAAAGCACTCCCATGTGTTATGATCTCCCCACAGATATGAGCAAATTACTGATTTTCTCAGGATGCTTTCATGATGTAAAGCTGTTTGACAAATGGATGCACCTATTTAGAGGATTGAGAGCGCAGGACAAAATGGCCAAGAGAAGTGAGGGTTGTCTGGTAAGATAAAGTAAGGAGGTAAACTGGGAGCTGAGCATGGTAGCAGGGTAGGAAGGAGCAATGGCTGCATCAACAAGGAGCAGGGATGCTGAGCAGCAAGTTTGCCAGGTCCAGAAACAGGAACCAGATCAGACACAATCCAGTGTTCACCCAGCAAGACTGCAGTGAAGAGACAAATCTGAAGTCAAGCCAGGAAGTCAGACCAGAGAGTCACAATCAGGGTCAGGGAGGCAAACCAGGAACAGCTGTAGTTCCAGTGTAGCACAGATGGGGACCAGCAGTACAATCCCAGTTTAAATGCAGCTCTCAAGGAAAGAAGAAGCTGGCCTTGGCTTCCAGCTCCCTTCACAGCAGCTCTTGTTAGCGAAGGAGCAGCCCTTGTCCTCATCCAGCTGAACTCCATACCTTACCTCCTGGAGGGAGCATATCCTCCAGGTCGTTGAACCTTTTTAAAATTCCCAGAAAATAGTCTTAGTTTAAATAGTAGTTTGCATAGTTTAGTAACAGTCTAAATAATCAAGGAGTTGGATGTGGCTTTTCTATAAATTATTTAAACATAGTGAAAAAAACCAAATAAATCCAAACCTCAAAATGAGTAAAGAAAGTGAGTCATCAGAAGACAGATTACATATCTCTTGTTGAATGATATTCAGGCAATGTTTGGTGTATGCATTTCTGATACATACTTGCTACATTTGTATCATGACTTCAAATATAAGCCCTATTTTGATTAGTGTTTCTCCTGAAACAGACTAAAAGTTGGTGACCGTCTTACACACAAAACATCAAAACTGAGACTGAGTTAATCTTCCATCAGCAAGGGTCAAGCAGTTACCACTGACTCCCTGTATTTACGTGTGAAAGTGAACCTGGGAAGACAGCAGATTGGAATCTAAATTGTGATTTTACATAAGTAGAGAGGTTATAGGAGTGTTTCAGTTCCCATTTTCATTCATCCAAAGTACAGCATAACAAAAGGTACCCGTGCCAGCATGGGTTCTCCCTTGGGAGTCAATTTCAGTTAGCTGAAATAAGAAGATGCGAACTAGCTGTCACTCTTTGTATACCTCTTTTCACTAACATACATATCATAACGTGTATAATGTCACTTAATCAAAACTTTGTGACAGTTGGTCACAAACTCAATTCAATTTACAAGCAGTTAAAAATGTAAATAACCTTTGTCTAAACAGTAAGTAATACTTTAACATTATAACCACATGTGTCTACCTTGCTCTACTGTGCTAAAGCATTTGTGACCTTAAAGCACTGTGTTAATACCTTAATTGTAATTGACAAGGCAATTTCCTGTCTGGTGTTGTGTAAAAAACACAGAGCACCAGCCACGAACTTTTAACTGCCATGTTAATTCTTCTAATTATAAGTGGCAGCATAATTACCTAGAATATTGCCCTGCAAATGTGTCTTGTATTATTCTATTTTCCACCATAGTAAGACTTGGTGTTTTTTAATTCCATTTAATAAGTTAAACATATTCTTCAAGTTTCTGACATTACGCAAGGTTTTTTTTATTCACTGTGCCACATTTAAGCCTTTTTTACAATAATCCAATATGATACATAGTCCAATATCAAAAATTCTCCATTGTTATATTTTTGAAAACTGAAGGGTTTCAGAACCAAGAATCAGCTAACATAAGCATCCAAATTCAATAACAGCTTTAGTATAAAATACTGTCTGGCTTACCATTTATGCTAATTGCATTATAGCTCTTTCTATCAATCAGAAAAAGACATTGGAATTAATAAATTTAGGTATTTTAGATTTAGTTCTAAGGACAGGTGCAAGTAAACTCTAATTAGGTTCAGTAATTAAAAATTCTTACTACTTTGCCTGAGTAATTTGTCTATATGATGTACAGACAGGAGATGTACCCCTTAGGACAGTGATTGCTGTGAATATTTTTGTTCCCAAAGCACTAGCTTCAGATTTAGCAGTCTCCATAGTTACAATGTACCTGAAGATTCCTTGTCTCTTTCCCAACCTCCATTCCTTTCTGGAGTTACATTATCCTTTATATCAGGATGAACCTCACTGTAAGTTCAGCCACCATATCTGCCAATATATGAAGTAATTTTAGCCCTTGTCCTTCATAATAATTCAGAACAATAACAAAAATATGTCTATATGAATTATATCCCTAAATTCTTACTCAATTTTCACTCATCCTTTACTCAGTCAATCTCCTGTAGGTTTGTAATCACTCTAGGACTTGTCCAAATGTGCAAACAATGTAAGCTGGTTTGATTATTTTCTTCAAAGGTTTACCTATCTTGATTAAAAATTGATTTTACAGTACATAATATGGCTCAGACTTTAGAAATCTCCTTCTCATTATGGACAATATTTGAACTTCTATATCAGAACAGTTTTGAAGAAAGAAGGATTTTAATAAAAATTCTTTCTGATTGAGGTTCAACAAGAGGTATCAATATTCTTGAAATTTTAGTAGACTGACATCTAAACTTGATTTCTGCCAAGATAAAAAATGGTGATTTTAAAAAGAAAGTCACTTGTTATGATTTTTGTACTTGAACCTCATCCAGCAGTGTACCTGATCCACCATGTATGGTGAAAGGAATTTACAGCTGTTGCTCAGTATCAAAAGAGAAAAAGTTCATGCTGTCATTGATTGACCTTTAAAAAGAAAAATGTAGCTGACTTATGAGTAAAAGCATTTCTTTGCCCCTCACTTTCTCCATTAGTGTTCACTGCATAGTTTCACAACACTTTTTAAAGTCTGCCAGCACAAATCAAATGTTCAGTTGTCACAAGAGCACAATGATCTGATTGTATAAATCCTTGATTACAGCAATGCTTCCTAACCATTAAGTCCCAATGAAGTAGTCAATTTCTGCAGGTGGTAGCCTACTAAACATCTGTATTTTGGCTTAATGATTCCAGGAATGGCTGTAGAAGATAACAACAACAGCTAAGGTGCATGTTCTTTCCTTTCCCTTCATTTTCTTGTTTTTTTCTTTTGTTAATTCCAAAATAAATCACCTATCATGCTTTTGTCAAGTTGTCAGTATATTCCTATTCTTTCATTTGAGAAAGAAGTACATATACCTAGAAAAAAGATTATCAGATTGACTGAAAATAATTAATGTACAATTTCTAGTAGTAGATAGTAGTACAACTTATTTATATTTGACACCACTTTTTATTATTTCATCTTCCACTTGAAAGCAATATCTTTTCTATTTCACTTACGCTTTTCTGAGTCTTCTATGATGCTGTATTTTTATATTGAATTTCAACAAAATATTGCAATGCACTTCATGCATAGCAGTATTTCTTACAGTATTATAGGATTATAAATGAACTTGTCCTGAAGGGAAAAGGTGTTTTACAGAAACACAGTGCTAATTATTGAGATTCAACTTTTTGGGTAGAAAAATTCTGAAGGACAGATAGAAATGTTAAATGTCATGACAATATATCTGCCATTGTATTCAGTGAGAAATAGAGAAAAGATTATAATTAAATGATTTAGAAACACTTTTCATATCTTTTTAAAGAAAACAATAACATTTTTCTTCTTTTTATAAATATGCACATTGTCTGTTTCCATACATTTCTTGACAGGTATTGTGACCAAACTGGAGGTAATAGTGTAAAATAAATGGATAGATTACTTTTCTGAAGACATTAAAAAAAAGGGGGAAAAAAAGAGTATTCGATCTAGTAACTTGTTTTAGTTAAATAGAAAACAATATCAGAACTGAATTTTGCAGAAATTACTTCTGTCTTGAACATAAAAATGTATATTTGCAAAATAATTCACAAATTATAATTCTATTTGCTGAGTGATTTGCAAGTAGGCCAGAGCTCACCTAAAGTGAAAACAATTGTAAATAAGTTTTGCAAATAAAAAAATAGTTCCCAATTTGTAACACAGAAAAATAAGTGTGTTAGGGAAAAGTTCTCTAGCTACTAATTATATACTTCATTAAACTTGCTGGGTTGTGAATTGACTATAGAGCTGAGCAGAGGAGATAAAGTCTGTTCCTATTATTTTATTTATTTATGTATGTGTTTATTTATTTATTTATAATTCCTATGGACATAAACACTTTTAGAAAGGATTTCCCATGGCTTGCAAGATTCCTCTTTTTTATAACCAAGTGTGAGGTCAGCCAGGGGACCTTTTCTATTTCCAAGATTTTTCTGGTTCTTGAGAGAAGTTGTGAACTAGATTTATTAACAAAGATGATAGCATCTACAGTTCTATACAACTCATCTATAATTTCCAGATAAACCCTGCTAAAAATAATCTGATTATAGTATGAATCTCTCCGTGTAGAATGTGTTCTAAAATGTTTAGAGACATAAACTGTTTAGTATTCATTATTTACTTATGTTTTCTGACAGTTCAAATTTCACAATATGAACACTTGAAAAACTAAACAAAGAGGGTCCTTTTTACATTTGGAATTATTTTTGTCCATGTTGTAAGAAAAATTTTACTTTCAAAGGTATTGCTATCTAGAATATTTTAAAATAGACTACAGTAAGCTTCACATGACTCAGCTGTAAAATGTTTGCAAGAAGAAAATTTATTTTTGTAGATGTAATTTTCCTGTTTCATTAAATATTTTTATTTCTTTTTCTAGCTGCAAACCAGACCTGGAACTATTACTACTAAAGTTAATCTAATTTTTCCTGCCTCTGAATAATTATCAGTAATAATGATTAGTTGGGGGTTTGTTCTGTATTCACATGCACCTGTTCTGTTACAGGTATCCTGCTTGCTATCATCATTTACTAGTTATTAATAAGGAAACAACTTAAGAATGGACTTTGAAATTTCCAAGACTGTTTGTTTAAGCAATACTGTCAAGATCCAATAATTAATTTGAACAGTATAAGTAATCTGAGGAAGAACTGCAGTGGAAAAAGTTACTGAATATATTGAATAAATTCCTGGCAGTTAGTAATTTATCTTCACTGAAAATTGAGTTCAAATATATCTACAAATATATAACCTTATCAGGTAAATTGCTAAGTGACTCCATATCTCAGATAGAGATGATAGCATTTACAAGGAGAAAAGACTAAGACTGTTTAAGATAATTGGAGGGCTTTTTTAAACCAGAAGGAAATACCAAAGTGCAGAATGTTCAAAAAGGCTTGACAGGAGAAAGAATGTACAGCTATAGCTATTTCGATGAAAGATGTCGAATTTTCAAATGTTCATCACACCCCCAAGTTGTTCTCAGCAGGGCTGCTCTCCGTGATGTCTTCTCACAGTTTTTACATCCGGGTTTGCCCCAATCCAGATGCAGGATCCGGCAATTCGACTTGTTAAACTTAATGTGGTTCTCACAGACCCACTTCCCAGGTTTGTCCAGGTCCCTCTGGATAACATCCCTTCCTTCTGTTATGTCAACTGCACTGCTCAGCTTGTGCTATCTGCAAACTTGCTGAGGGTCTACTCCATCTCACTCTCTATGTCATTGATGAGGATATTGAAGAGCACCAGTCCCAAGACAGAGTCCTGAGGGCACCACTCATTACTGGCCTCTACCTGGACATAGAGCCACTGACCACGACTTTCTGGCTGTGTCCATCCAGCTTAATAATAAACCTACCCTTTGTAATGGTTCAGGTCCCTCTAAAAAAACAAGGAAATGTCAATGTCAATTACTCTTGTCAAACAAATAGCTTTACAGGTCAGCTCTGGGGGTTAATTGCAGACAAGTAGGTGAAATTCATGTTACTTCCATCAATGGCCAAAATTATTCTATGAACTCCAGTGGGAGGTATTGTGAGTAACTCATGTTTATCTAAATAAATATATGAGTTTGGTGTAAAGGTTAAGGTTCTGATGTGGAACAGCAATTCATTCCAAGAATAATTACACTAAAGCAATACGAATTAGACACCTGTTTTGAACATCAGAAAGTTACCTCTGCAATCCATCATCTAGCACATTTTTTGTTACCCCACTACACTGTCTCAGGCCTGGGTAAGCACAATATACATAATATCAGATTCTCACTGTGGAAATTAACTACCTGATTATGTATTTTTGAGAAGGGAATTAGTCCAATTGTTTACAAAAATTAATAATTACATTTTTGTTCTATCAAATATTTTCCAGTGTTTGTCAACCATTTTTCAAATTTTTTGATTCTCCCATTCCAGTTCAGGAACTTAGTTTAATTTTTTTTCTGTCTGTATTTTCCCTGCAACTCTCTCTCTTGTTTTATTGTTTCTTCTGAATCTGTTGACTTTATTTTGAAAAAAATAATATATCAGACTTACTGGGTATGCCTATGAGTTAGGGAAGACACGAGTTGTGTACTGCCTAGGGCCTGTCAGCTAACAAAAAATATATTAAAAAGCCTCAAATGATAAGTGAGATAAGTGTGAAGGTATTGCAATGTCTCAAAGTTTGTAGTAGCTATTTTTGATGCTGATAGCAACTGTCATTTGAGTTTGGGAGCGTGACAGAAAAGTTCTTATGTTTTCTTTCTCTGACATAGCCAGTAAAGAAGGAAAATGGTCTTTCCTTGGAAACATTAAAACTTGATGTTTGACACAGAGATGTGTTCACATACAAATGAGTCATTAGCCACCTTTAGATCCTTGGGTTAGAAATGTTTGGTTCAGTTATTGGGCAGGCTGTGACTTTGTCTGACAGGGCCCTAAGTGTGACTCCTCCAGACAGTGACAGTTTACGAGCTGTGCTGCAGTCACCTCAGCCCACAGCAGTCACTGCTGGCTGTGTTATTTGTTCTTCTGGTGGAGCTGGCACTTCTGTTCTGATCGATTCTGATCTATTCTGATCTATTCTGATCTATGCTATTTTTAATTTCCTTAAGAAAAACAGTATTATAGTTCATGATGTTTTTCTTATAAAGTACTTAATGCTTAAAAATATTACAGTTATTTATTACTGTGTTATAAAATGGATTATAACATTTAATTAATGGATTATGACATAAAAAATAATTCTAAATTATGTGAAAACTGAAGTTATGTGAAAAGAGATCAAACATTTGTGTTTTGCATTGTAGCACTAATACTTAAATCCAGATACAAAATATTATTGTTCATAACAATAATAAATATTTTTCTTATGGTTGATATTGCTATTATTATAATAATTTTTCCAGGTCTTGAAACTGAGATGACAAAGTAAAATCACTTCTGTGTGGGACTACAAGATGTAGAACAAGAGTTGTTCCAAGGGTCTGATCCAATTTCTTTGAGCTCAGAACAATAAAGTATTGGAAAACTATCTCAGGATATTACTCTAGTGTAACCATTCAAAAAAAATAAGCAACTTAAGGAATTGATGGATTCATCCCCAAATATCTTCCTTGCAAATATATTATTCCAGGTTTGTTTACAGATTACTTATGCTGAAATAAACCATTGCAGTAGCTGTTTTGTTTTATCCTTGGTTTGCTTAGGTTAAACTAAAACAAGCTGTACAAGGAAGTCATAATTCATAATATAAATTATCTGCTGTAATTTATATCACAGATCTTGTAGCTAAATATATGTGAACAATTTCAATAATGAGTAGTATCTACAGAAAAAAATAAAGAAAAGTTGTTGTAGCTGTACAATAATCCTTACTTTCTACATCCTTTTATCCTCCTGGGATAGTTCTGTATCAAAAAAGCGGTTTATTCCAGAAGCACATTCTTGAGTTTACGTCAGGGATTTCTTTTGTTCTTGTGTAAACTCATACATGATTGACTCTTGCTCATATTCCTATAGTCTGCTAATTCAAAAGATTTTTGAAACAAAATGTTTTTCCTAAATCATCATCCATCAGGAATAAACAATGGACTTTTTCACCATAGTCATCTCACTCCAATTTTTCTGTTTGAAATTTAAACAGTGACCACATTGGAAGGCACAATTTACCCACTGCTTTTTGATCTTCCTAAAATGAAAAAAAAAACTCTTTCATTTAGTGAGCACTGCTGCAATGACCAAAGAGCAGACATTTACCTTATCTGGTAAAGCAAGGAGATCTGAGAAAAGTTCTGCAGTGCTTGGATTCATTGAAGCTTTCTTCATGCTGGACAGAATGGAAGAGGTTGAGCTGATGTAGTAGCACTTACTTATCCTACTTCTCCCAAGGGTAAGCTGTCCAGCACTGAGACTGTAGTCCCTCTTTGAATGATTGATTTGACAGAAGGAGAGGAGCACCTGCTGTTGGGAAGTTATCATCTGTGTAGGTGCAGATCTTGGCCTACTCGGCATAAATGCTTCTGTTTCAGCCTGATTTTGAGAATGTTTCCAGAAGAGCCCTACAAATGAGAATTGGGATGAATGTGACATAAAGAGTAAAATATAAGCTTTTTTCTTTATTTTCTGTCTCAGATGAATTTAGTACTTAGATTGCAACAATTTATGTTTAATAATTTATTTAGCAAAATTAGGGTTCAGTGCATGTGTTCAGGTTTGCAATAATTACTGTAATTGAAGAAGTAAAGGCCTTCATCTAAGTTCTGCAGAAAGAGTTCTTGGGAAAAAAACTTTATGACCTCAGGCCAGTGATCATGGACAGGGAGGCCAGCTGATCATAGGGGCTGCACATACAGAGAGTAATGATTTGGAAAATTTTATCATTTACTGTTTAGATTTCATAATTATTTTGTAAATAGCCATGAAACCTGAAATATGGCTTGAACTAGTCTTCCTAAACACTGAAATTCCTAACTGATTTAACACTGGTAGGCATCTGCTGACCACTTGAAAACTGAGGAAATTAAGCATTTGCAGGCTTGCATCTAGAGGCCTGTTTAAATAATTGGTGCCTGCAAATGACCTTCAGAAGCTTCTTTGGGACTTTGGAGAGGACCACCATTGCTCTGTGGAGTTTGTGAACTTGATCTGAAATGCCGACTGTGGAAAGCATGCACCTTTCAGGTCTGATTGTTGCTGAGGTGAGCAATACCATCCTCTAAGCACTTTGGTCTTCCATGGTCTATAACTATGGAATTCCCACTAGGCAGTAGAAACTACCACACAAAGACATTAATTAGGGATTATATTACTCCTGGATATTTAATTGCTTCCTAGCCACTGAAAATCAAGAAAAATCCCACCAGTTAAACAATGCCAAAAGCACAGGATGGTCCTCTGGAGAAACCTATACATCCCTTTCTTTGTGGGGAATATGGATGAGAAAGGAGTCTGTGCAAGCATGATTCCTTCATTTCAGCATGTCCTAATGATGAGCATCACTTGAAGAGCAGAAACTGGTTGGTGCATTATTCGACATGCACAGGCTCAAACCTTTCCCTTTTTCTTTCCCAGATCTCTCCCAACCGCTAATTTATGTTCCTGCACCATGCTGGAGGCATGCTCTAATGTTAAGTTCTTTGGGATTTTTTTTTATTTTTTACAACTTTCCAGTGTCTGATGGTTCATACTTCTAAGTATTTGTCTGAGTAATTGAAAAATAGTTATACACAATGTCAGCCCTGATCTTACGGGGGAAGGTCCTCTCAAAGGTTTTGTGCAGCTTCACCTAGAACACACAGCTATGGCAAACGGTAGCTGTGGGTTGGCTCCTGTCTTCCAAGCGAATGCCTGTGAATTTCTTTTTCTTAGAAGCAATATGTCTTGCCATTTTTTTTGAAATCTACGTCGCATCCCTTACTATCCTACCTTCTGCTTCCTAACAGTCTACAAAGCTTACCAGTAAAGCACACATTTTACATAGATATTTACCAAATCTGACATTTACTCCACTCATAGATCCTCAGACCACCAGATTTAACTTTGTAGTTAAATCATCTTCCATAATATTTTTTGTATATGAGTAACTGAGGAGCTGTCCCCTTCTGCTTGACTTTAGAGAAAATGAACCGGTCCTCCTTTCTCTCAATCAAAGGATTCTGCAGAGCCATAACAGAAATCATCAGCATGCCCCCAAACAGCTAGGTCATATCTGGAGGAACAAGGTAATTCAAACAGTTTTCAGGAGCAACTCAAGACAGCTGAGCTAAGCTGACTGGCTAATGATATTTATGAAGGAAAAGGCAACAGTCCAGACAATTATTTTCACTATCTGTAAAAAAATGTTCGCAACAATGGCAGCTGATGCTGAAAATTGAATACATCCGTGTAGATATTTAGAAATGAAGTACAGTAAAATGTGTGCACGTTTCCAAAGCACGTGTCTTTATCGTAACTGTGTGAAAGACAAGCTGTACAGTCTTCATCATCTCACAGTTTGTACTTACTGAAGCTGCAAATACATTGACTGTCACTAATCATTACAGTTTTTCATAGATTTCATTTCAGGCAGGCCAGTGAAGAATATCATTAGATAGCTTTGATCTGCAGAAGCTTGGTTTTGTTAATGTTCTGGGCACACTTCTCAACCCCACCCCAGCCTCCCCTGCCACTTATTCCCCTATTTTTTTCAGATTGTTGGTGATGTGGGTAGAGTCTGCTATATTTATAGGCAAAAATTTATATGTGTCTTGGACTCTGTATCTTAATTTATGGGGAAAGTACCCAAAGTCTCAGATCAACATCTACAATTCACAGCTTTGAAGAAATAAGTGTAAATAAATATTAAAACTGGAATAAGACCAAACTCAGTTCTAGACTGCCAAAGAAATATCAGAAGGTAATAATCTTCAGTCAATTAAAACTGTAAATCTACTTTACAGTAAGCTACATAAGCATGTAAGATTGAGATGCCTTTTGCATCTTGCATTTTGATACAGTATTACAGTATTAAATTTCAGTATTACACATTATTAAATATTGGGTTTCTCAGTGCAAAAAATTCTTTTCCATAAAACACAACATATAAGAGATAATATAAACACAAAACACAAAATATAAGAGATAATACACAACATATAATACAACATATAAGAGATAATACAAAATATAGGAGACCAGAAGTTATTACAGCAAGAGAAGCGCAACTATTATATTTAACAGTGAACACAAGTGCTAAAAGGAGATCATGATGGTCTTCAGAGCCCTGGTCTTGATCCTCTCTTCTCACTTGAAGATGAACTGCAGGTCATTTAAAAGTACTTGTCTAAAACTGGTTGATAATTATTACCAGAAGGTTTGTGAAAATAGTGTAAAAAAAAACTAAACAATGTCGAATTTGAAGACTGATGCATCGGTAAATCAAGCCATGGTAGCATCAACTTTAGAAAGAAAACCTCACTCCATTCATTAAACATTGCTTAAAATAATGAAAACCTCTCCAAAGTTTATTTTAAGAACACATAGTAGAGTATTGCATCTGTGGTGGTTTTAGCTGGGATAGAATTAATTTTCTTCAAAGTTGCTGGTATGGAGCTCTGTTTTGTATTTGTACTGGAAACAGTGTAGATAACTCAAAGGTGTTTTAGCTGTTGCTGAGCAGTGCTTGCACAGAATCAAGGACTTTTTTGCTTCTCACATCATCCCACCAGAGAGTAAACTGGGGCAGCACAAGGACCTAGTAGGGCACACAGCTGGCACAACTGACCCCAGCTGACCAGAGGGATATGCTATCCTGTATGACATTGTGTTCATATATAAAACTGGGAAAAGAAGTAAAAAGATGGGGATGTTAGGAGTGATAGCATTTGTCTTCCCAAGTCACCATTTTGCATGACAGAACCCTGCTTTCCTGGAGATGGCTGAACACCTGCCTCCCCATGGTAAGTGGTGAATGAATTCCTTGTTTTGCTTTGCTTGTGTGCATGGCTTTTTCTTTACCTATTAAACTGTCTCAATCTCAGACCATGAATTCTCTTGCTTTTACCTTCACAATTCTTTCCCCTGTCCCACTGTGAGTGGAGTGAGCAAGAGACTGCATGGGCCTTAGGATCAATCTGTGAAAATTCTTAGTTCCAGCTTGGTTACTGGTTGGGGTTAAACCATGACCACTCCTTATTGTACAATATAGCTTTTCATGCAAAATAAAACCAATTCTAATTCCTTAACTGTTTACAATAACTGAAAACCTTATATGACATATGGACAACTTCACTCTGTAGCAAGGACTACAGATTTAACTCTGTACTCAGTTTCATCAAAATAAATCAGGAAAAATATAATTCAAGGTACATGAATTTCTCCTGCCTGCAGAGTACCTTCTGGATCAGCTCAAACAAAGGCTTCAGTTTTAAAAATCATAACAGATTATGATTGTTAAAGACCATAGTAAGCGAATGGCCAATTGAGCAACAATACCTCTTAAATGAAAAATACCCACTAAATCAAATATTGTTAGAGAGGAAGGCAGGTGCTAAATGTGGGTTTTTTTCTTTGAGGAACAATGGAAGGATTTTCAAGGAGCCTTACTAATCTACTGCTTACAGAAACATTCAGTACATCATAGTTGTTAGGAATATATTGGTGGTGTTAAACTTAACATTTGCTCAATTCTTTTTTCCTCAGTTCTTTAGCTTTCTCACTTCTCATTAAACAGTATTTGAATACCTCTCTTAGCATTTTCTTTTGCAAACAGCATGACACAATGTAGAGCTTTCTTGGCATTCTAATCAATGAGATGCAGTGTATTTTACCAGCACGAAGAAAACCCGCTTTAATTGAGAATTATTGTTAGCCTCCTCATCCGTATTGTTGAACTATGCAGGCCCTTATCACATTAGTATTGCATGGCCTGGAAGAAAGGTAATTGCATCATCAGTCTCTCTTGGTTTCTGTCACAGCCCTTTTAACATGCTCATCCTTTCCATTACTTCATAATTTCATTTAATATTTGCCTAGGTTAGAATCATGTCAGCAGCAAGAACTTTCTAAATTAACAGTTGCTGTATGTGCTACTTGATATTTCTTTCTCAGGAATCAACGGGAAATAGACATTTTTAATAAAGAGTGTCCTTTTGAACTTTTATGTCCAAATAGATGGATATTGAATTTTTATTTTGGAGTTTGAATTTGAAATATAAACAAGTAACCTAAGTCTGTCTTTAATAAAATTACAAAGCATGACTTTCTACGTAATATAATCCTTTAGGTACCTACTGTATTTCATTCCCTTCAGCGAGCTAAAGCTGTTTAGAGGCCCCAGCATTGTGGCAGTTGAATGTAGGCATGCTATATTTTTTTCTATTATATTTTTTTGAGAAGACAGGTCATATATTTGCTGAAAATAAGAAAAGCTGAATCTTGCTTCCAAATTTACATTGACAATATGGGATCCTTGCATTTCATATTTTTAAGGGACATAGTACAGGGAAATGTAGGGAAGCTTATTGTTAATGGATGCCTTTATTCCCTTTTTAATTATATAATATATTTTCAGGTATCTATGTTTGTCATAATAATAAAAAATAGATACATAAATAAAAATGACAAAAATAATTTAAAAAATTACTTATGACAGCTGATAGTGATAGCAAGAGATTTGTCTTCTGTGTCTCAAATGTCTTTGGTTTCCTAATGGTGTGTATGTGCCACTAGACAGACATAGATATTACATAAAATAGAAAAGTTCTCTCTATAGGTACAAAGCCTTACGCAGGCACAGCCTCCTTGATAATTATAAGCAAGAAAATTAACATCTGGATCTTAATGATACAAATAATACTTTCATTCAAGTCCTCTCAAAGGTCAAGATTCTGTCACTAGTATTCATAAAAAGTGTTTGAATAGTCTTATTTAAATAAGTGGACTACTTATAGAGTTGAATACTGTCTGCAAGAGAGGATGAAAAAGATCTAGCTAAACAACACTTGAAAATGTTTGCTGGTGGGACAGTACAATTCCCTAATTTCAAACCGTTTTTCTGAACTTGGTACTCAGGTGAGATGAAACAGATTCCTAATAGGCCTGAAAGATGTCCTTGGAAACAGTTCAGATTCCTACTTTGCCTGGAATGTTAAGTACTTCTTTGACTACTGTGATGCTGTCCTTCCATGTTATATCTGGTAGTTGCAACATTATCTCTTCAGAGAGTGATGGAAGGAGCAGGATAGAATTAGGAACCAGACACATCTGCTGCATGAGTCTTATGGGAACATCCCACTTCAGGGAGGAATCCCAAAAGACCTAATGCTTCTGTAGCCAGCCTGACTTTTCTTCTTTAGCTTCAGAATTTCTCTTTTGGGAGAAAGAAGGAGTGCGTAAAAGGAAGAAGTCAGACAATTCTCTAGGGAGTCATGTCACCAAGGAGAAAGCCAAGGAAAGCATAAATATACTGTGAGTTGAGACTACTGGTAACTGATACCAATTACTTTCAAATCCATTTACTGACAACCTGAATATCTTTAAAGAGGAATGTACATTGCAGTAGGGAGGAAAGATATATAGAACAAAACATTATATTCATATTCAAAAAGTAGTAATTTTTATTTTCAGAGAATGACTGTAAATTGTCCAATTTAATATCATTGGAACTACTTTGTGTTCACCTGAACACATTTAAGAATACAATAGATTCAGAATTTTTAAAATGCATTTTCATTGTTTTTCTCAGCCATGTCTTTCACTTTACTTCACTTGGATATATGGCTTCTAGCCTTATTGTTTATTAACTGTGTAATTTTTAAATGGCTTAAAGATTACACACAAAGAGGTCTCCTCAAACCTAAATTTAGATGATATTTTGAACATGTCAAATTGTTGGTTGAACTCAAACATTTTGGTTTAATAAGTCAACAACTTAGATGTCACAAAACTTCCTTCCATCTGTTTTACCAAGAAGCATGGTAAAGCTAACAATCTTGTATCAAAGAGCTATGAAAGTAAATAATGCAAGAAACTGTATGAACTATAAGCTTATATAATAATTTCAGAATTTATGATCAATTTAACAAGGTAAAATATTTATATATGACCCAGCAATCTACACTTGCAGGTCAGAAGGCTAGTAGTATCCCAGGCTGCACAAAAAGAAGTGTGACCAGCAGATTGAGGGAGTTTCTTTCCCCCCCTCTTCCTTAGTCTTGAGAGACTCCAGCTGGAGTACCATGTCCAGCTCTGCAGTCCTCAGTACAGGAAATGCCTGGATCTCTTACAGTAGATACAGAGAACAGCTACAGAAATTATCACAAGGCTGTAGCACCTATCCTGTGAAGACAGGTTCAGAGAACTAGTGTTGTTCATCCTGAAGAAGACTCTGGGGAAAGCTTGTGGGTTACAAGAAGGATAGAGGGACACTTTTTACCAAGGCCTGTAGTGATATGAAAAGGGTTAATGGTTTTAAACTAAAAGAAGGGAGATTTAGATTGTATATAAGAGATTATTTACTGTGAAGAAGATGAGATGCTGTGATAGGTTGCCTAGAGAAATTGTGTAAGTGTTCAAATCCTTGTAAGTGTTCAAAATCAGACCGGATGGGGCTCTGAGCAACCTGGTCTAGTGGAAGGTGTCCCTACCCATGGCAGAGGAGTTGGAACTAGCTGATCTTTAAAGGTCCAGTCTAATGCAAACCATTCTACGTTTATATGATCACAGAATTACTATCTTTGAATTCCATGCTAGAGAAGATAAACTTTGACCTTTATAGAGTTTTAACTGTATTTCTTTTTCATCTTGTGATGACAACAGAAGTTAGTGGCAGAATTTTAAAAAAATCAAAAAAATAAAAAAGGAGAGGAAAAGAAGACCTGATGAATATAACATCTGTGATTCTATAACGACTTAAGCCTCAAGTGTCCCTGTGATGATTGATCACACCATCATGTCTTTTGGATTAACGACAGAATAGAAAAGATTAAACAGTATATGATCAACAAGTATCACTGGGCCAGTCAGAACTGTTTTGATGTTTATGTTGTTTTATTAATTTTTTGCTTGGCAGTACCCTAACAAATTGATCAACATATAACAGCCTCTTGGAATAAACACTTAGGTTGATAAATTAAAAAAATCACAGAATCACAGAACTATTTGGATTGGCACATCTGGAGATCATCTAGTCCAACCCCCCTGCTAAAGCAAGTTCACCCAGTGCAGGTTGCAAAGGATTGCATCCAGGTGTTTTGAGTATCTCCACAGAAGGAGACTCCACAATCTTTTTGGGCAGCCTGCTCAATGCTGTGCCACCCTCAGTATAAAGAAGTTTTTCATTATGTTCAGATGGAACTTTCTGTGTTTCAGTTTGTGTCCCTTGCCCGTTGTCCTGCTGCTGGGCACCACTGAAAAGAGTCTGGTCCCATCCTCTTGACACCCACCCTTTGGATATTTGTATGTGTTCCTTGTCCCAAGGAACAGGAGGAACATGAAAAACATATTAGAGGCACCATTAAAAATAAAGAAATTGCTAATGCTGTCCATTTTAAGTTTTCTATTATTTTTTTTCCTGTCCATTCTGACCATTACATATTTGAAATATAATTTAAATTACTATCAATTAATCTCACATGCCAAGACAGTAATAAGAAACTCATTTTCTTCACAAAGAAAAATAAATCAAATAAACCATCTAAACAGCAGAAGTTCTATTTTCATTGTACCTTTCCACAGCAGAATTGCACTGAATAAATCATGGAGGCACTGCAGATGTGAAATCCATTACTTTCTACCTACTATTTTGTACACTATCTAATTCCCTTAAGTTATTATAAATAATTTCTCACCAATAACCTGTCTGTATTTGTGGAAAACTGAAAATGTAATGCCATTTATTCTTTTCCCCTTGAATAAACATCTGCTGACACTATATTAGGAACTGTTGGTTTTGTCATTGAAGGGATATTCCATTAGCAAACTCAAAAGTCACTCAATTTAATAATAATCAAAAAAATGACAGTTTTTTGATAAGCCTAAACTAATATATTTAACAGCATCATTGTAATTTTCAGTGACATGTCCAAAAGTTAAAAAAAAATATTCCAAAGGTTGTAGGCTTTGAGTTTACTTAGATGTTCAGTGATATTAATTTAAACTATGTGTGTTTCATCATCTATTTGGACCATGTGGCTTTGAAACTAAACTTGCAGGGGGAGGGGAACCTCAAACCCTCCCACTCCCAACAGTTTAATGGTGGGCCAATGCCAGTAAGAGATTCCAGAGCCTGGAGAGGTATCACAGATCAGCAGGAGAACCACCTGAAGGGCAGCAGAAAGGAGTTCCTGCCACTCCAGCCAGTAAGTTGGCTTCACTGGGGAAGCAACTTAAATGTCTTTATGCAAACACATGTAGAACAGGGATGTCATTTTCCTGGGCTTGTGCAAAGCATTTGACACTGTCTTACATCCTTGTCTCTAAACTGGAGAGACATGGATTTGAAGGATGGACTTGGTGGATAAGGAACTGGCTGGATGGTCATGCTCAAAGAGTTGTTGGATATCAGCTACGTGACAACCAAGCAGAGACCAGTGATGAGGCAACACCACTTGGACCAGCACTGTGTAACACCTTTTTCAGCAACATGGACAGTGGGATTGAGTGCACCCTTAGCTGGTTTGCTGAGGATACCCAGCTGTGTGGAGTTATAGACATGCTAGAAGCCTAGAGATATCATTCAGAATCCTTGACAGGCCTGAGAGCTGGGCCTGTGTGAACTTCCTGAAGATCAGCAAGGCCAAGTGCAAGGTCCTGCATCAGGTTTGAAGCAATCCCAAACACAAATATAGGCTGGTCATAGAATGGATTGAAACCAGCCCTGAGGAAAAGGACTTGGGTATGTTGGTGTGCTGGTTTGAAAGTGAACCAGTGGGAGAAATTAACCCCCACACTTCCATTACCAGAAGTTCAAGGGAAGTGATTCTGCCCTACTGCTCTGTTGTCATGAGATCCCACATGGAGCACTGTATTCAGATCTGTGAACCCCAACATAAGAAGCACATGGACACATTGGAGCGAGTTCTGAGGAGGGGTACAAAGATCAGAGGGCTGGAGCACCTCTCCTGAAAAGACAGACTGAGGGAGTTGGGATTGTTCAGCCAGGAGAAGAAGATTTCAGGGAGATCTTAAAGAAGCCTTCCGGTAGCTAGCGGGGACCTGTAAGAAAGCTAAAGAGGGACTGTCTGCAATGGCACGTGCTTATAGGACACAGGGTTATCACTTTAAATGCAGAGAGGTTTAGACTAGCTATCAGAAATAAATTCTTTATTGTGATGGATAAGACACAGAAACAGGTTACCCAGAGCAGTTGTGTTTGCCCTATTCCTGGAAATGTTCAAGAAAAGTCTGGATGGGTTTCTGAGAAACCTGGTCTATGATTTTGAAAAGTATAGCTTCTCAGAGGGTATAAAAATCGCTGCCACACTTGTACAAGGCATAGGACTCCATTTATCAATTTTTATGCAAGAATATCTTATTTAGTACAATTTTTCAGTAAATACTGGAAAATATAAGGCAATATTAAAAACCCCATGTAGAATGTAAGCATTTTAACAGAAATCTGTTTGTTTGCCAAGGGCATAGAACAGGCAGCAGAAGTCTGCACCTTTAAAAAAAATCTTGCAGATGCAGACATTTAAATATCAGAAAAACAGCTTTAAAATCTGAGGATCAGATCTCTTCAGTCAAGTAATAAATGCATGTCAGGACATGAGGTACAGATAAGAAGGTCTAGGTGAAACACATTTAGCTGAAATTGTCATGTGAGCAGGATTGAAAAATATAATCTAGAAATATTTTGGGTCAGCACAAAGTACAACTGAGAAAAGAGCCAAATTTCAAAGCATTACATCTGAGCTAAGAATTCTGATAGAACAATCCTAATGATGTGATTGGGAGTAACGAAACAAACATTTTTTAAGTACATAGTTAAGTGAATACTACCGAGGGAAATCTGAGGGAAATCAATCACAGTGGAATAGCACCAACACAGCCAATATCATGCACTGAAACTTGACATTGTGACTCTGAGTTAAAATGATGACACTGCAACAAAGTACTTTCCTTGCTGTACTACACGTCCTTTTAGATTTACATTTACTCTTTTCTTTAAAAACTTTAGGCTCTGCCATACTATTTCTGAAATGGTACCTTTCAAACATAGAAAACAGGCAAAAGCAGGTATCAATCATCTTCTCATGCTCACACAAAACTGTTCTGATGTACTGCTGCGTATGGTGTTGTATTAAAATTTATGTTACATATTTCTAGGTTTAGAATTTCTCTTTAGAATTGCACTTGAACTTGATGCTATGATGCAAGGAAGACGTATTTTTATCCTTAATAATAATATCTTCACTTTGCACACTTTCATTTTATTTTCAATAGTCTACCAATAACAACCCCAACTAACAAAGGCTGTGTTAATTAAATTACTTTAATAGATATATAGAATTAATTTTTGTATTGTAGAATTTTCACAATTTATACAAGCTCATTTGTCATAATTACATTTGTGTGACATAACTGAGGTTAACTGACTTCATCTTACTTCTGAAAGAACTTAGGTTGTATTGGTGTCAACTGCAGTGCTCAGCTTCATGTCATCTGCAAATATGCTGCGGGGGTACTCAATCTTGCTGTCTACGTCATTGATAAAGATATCAAAGAGCATCAGTCCCAAGTGGAGCCCTGATGGACACCACTCATCATCAGCCTCCATCTGGACATAGAACCATTGCCCACAGCTCTCTGGCTGTGTCCCTCCAGCCAATTCCTCATACACTCAACAGTCCACCCTTCAAATCCATGTCTTTACAATTTGGAGATAAGGATGTCATCTGGGACCATGTCAAAAACCTAGCAGAAGTCTAGGTAGATAACACTGCCTGGTCTTCCCTCATCAACCATTGAAGTCACTCCATCATGGAAGGCCACCAAATTAGTCAGGACTGACTTGCCCTTGGTAAAGTTGTGGTGAATGTCTCAAATCACCTCTTTATCTTGCATGGTCCTGAACATTGCTTATGTAAGGATCTGTTCTGTGATCTTCCCAGGCACAAAGATGAGGCTCACCAGCCTGTAGATCCCCAGACCTTCCTTTCTCCACTTTTTAAAATAGGAGTGCTACTTTGTGCTTTCCTATGTGTGTTGGTGGCTATTCAGTTCCTTCAGGTCTCAAACCTCCTCAGTGGCAGTGGGAGGGACTTTGCTCTCCCAACCCCCACCGAGAGGTTCAGGGACTTCAGAGACATGGGAAGCCTGACTGCCAGTAAAGACTGAAGTCAAGAACTTGTTAAATGTCTCAGCCCTCTTCATGTGTGTTTTACCAGTTCTCCCTTATTTTTATACTCTCTTTGGCCTTTCTTTTCTGACTTACTCACTTAGAGAATTCCTTCTAGAAACCCATGGTCATGGACCTAAGCCTGACAGAGTTCAAGAAGCATTTGGACTATGCCCTCAGGCACATGGTGTGATGCTTGGGGCTGTCCTGTGCAGGGCCTGGAGTTGGACTTGATGATCCTTGTGGGTCCCTTCCAGCTCAGGAAATTCTATGACCCCTTTTGTTATTTTTCACATCCCTTTACAAGTCCCATTCCACCTGCACCATAGCTTTCCTGATCACAGCCTTACACATCCATTGTACTCTTCCCGGGCCACATGTCCCTGTTTCCACTGGCTGTGCATTTCCTTCTTACTCATCATTTTGAGGAGCAGGTCCTTGCTCATCCATGCCAGTTTCCAGGCTGTCCTACTTCACCTCCTACACACCAGGACGCAGAGCTCTTGTGCTCTAAGAGAAGTGTCCTGAAATAACTGATATTTCTGGTCAGCTCCACTGCTCCTAAGGACAGTTTCCCATTGTATTCATGGGAAATAATCCATTAATTCTTTAAAAAACTGGAATTTCACTCTTCTGAAGTTCAGGGTCCTTACTTTGTTTTTTGCCAGGCACATGTTCCTCAAGATCACAAACAGAAACAGGCCACAGTCATCACAGCTCATCCTGCTTCCAATTTTAACTCCTTTCATCAGCCCATTTGCTTTGGTGAGCACCAATAGATGTATAAGTAGATATATAAATATAAATTTGTGCATGTGTAACATGCAAATTACATATCAAAAGTCCATTTTTACACAAAAAATTAATATCATTTTATAGGTTCAAGTTAGGATTTGCATTTCTTTCCAGTGCCCTTTAAAGTGAAGTTAAATGTTAATTAAACTTCCACTTTCTCCTACCAAATATTCTTCAACTCACTAGTAAAGAGAAGTAGAAATTTTTAGGATTAAGAATTCAAAGAAGTAGAAGTATTTTATAAATAGATTACATTTCCATTGAATTTTTTCTGCTTTTCCAGCATTAGTAATTCTAATTCCCTTTGCCCTTTAGAGTAATTTCTATTTATGCAATGTAGAAAGATAAACTCAAAACAAGAATTATCACCCTTGGGTTTTTTTAGTACCAGTAGCACAATCTTGCTTTATCTGAAAGTGCAGCAAGAAGCTCTCATAAGAGCATCCTTTTTGCTTTGACTGTAAAAGCTATTAACACAGTTGTTTCCTTGTAAAAACATCTTTTAATAGCCTGAATGATGGAAGGGAGGATCTCTACTTTGGATGGGGTCTGTATGACATGCTGAGCATGGGTTGGAGTCCTGTTCAATGCTACAAGAATTTTACATTGCTTCAGCATCTGAAGGGATATAAAAAGATCTATGGTTTTCTCTTCTTATAACACTGGCTCTAATAAATAGCATTTTAAATTATACCCTAGAGTCTGAGGGCATTTCTTACTACAACCATGATGAACCTGGTGCAAAACACCTCTCCATAGATGTTGGGTGCTCTCCACAAAGCCATGTCTTCTCCAGGCTGAGCAAATCCAGGTGCCTCAACCTCTCCTTATAGGATAGGTGCCCCAGCTCCTACCCAGTTCAGGGCTCTCTGCTGAAATCACTTCAATTTATTGGTATCTTTCCTGGACTCATTTGTCCAAAACTGGTTGCTGTACTCTAAATGTGCTCTATCTAAATAGATGCCAGGCACAGGGCCTAAGAGAATTTAAGACTGAGACAAAAAAAGCATCAAGTACTTCAGCCTTCTTCATCCACTGTCACTAAATGACTCATTCCATTTGGAAACTGGCTTAGAACACTACTTGCTTAGCCTTTTACTACTAACATCACAGCTGAGGCTCTTGTTTCCTTAATATTCTCTGCACACTTTAAATTACAGCATGTTATGTATGGCAAAAAAGAAACAGTCCAATAATATTAAATATTGGGGGATTTGATTCTAAATATTTTAAGACTTGTTTAACAAAAGGTTAAATAAATAAAACTGATTTGCGTAAGTACTGAATCACCACTACTGGAGTCAGTGAGCATTTTAATGCTCTTTAAAAGCTTATTTGTTATGTCATTTCGTTAAGAAAAAAATATAGTAGTTTATCCTCCTATTAGCTTGTTATTAAGGAAAGATAATGTCCTAACCAGACAATACAAGAGAAATTTTTCTACTAATAGGATTCATCTCGCCAGTATTTACCCCATGAATTTAACCAGTAAGACTAAGATTGGCCTCCTGCATAGTGCAGAGATAAAAACGCACCTTTAGAAGAAATATCAAATACATAAGATGAACTGCTGTTCTTACTCTCTCATAATGACACAGGGAGCCTGAACAACTAATTTACAGTCATCAACAAAGTTTTAGATAGGGAAAGTTATGTGAGATGGATCTACTTTCAATGTATGATCTAACCTAGTAAAATTTAATCACTACACTGTTCTATTCACGGGTAAGCATCTTGTTTTTCATTCTCTTGTCTTTTATGTTTTTTAAAATCCTAAAATTATTGCCTCCAGTACTGATATGACGTGAGATGGAAAATCATAGGAAAACAGCGAAATTATTTCTGATTTTTCTTCAACATGAAATATTAATCCTGTTTTTAACTCTAAAACCAATTAATAATGTAATCACATAATTTCTTCTTTTTTTTTTTTTTTAAAATAAACGAAGGAGACTAATTTCACAGAAGTTTGAAAGTATTGTAAAAAGCAGAGTGCCTTAGTGGGAGTATTATCTGTACCAGGAATTGTTCTAGCTTTGTGCTTACAATATAAAAATATTTGCAGGAATAAAAAAGTTCTGGTTTTATTTAGTCTTTTGATTTTTTTTCACCTCTTTCTTGTTGAATGTTTCATTTTCTGATCTCTTTGAAGTGGTCCAGGAGTTACGGGATTGTTATCAGCTGATAAAGAATGTAAGTCTATTACTCTATGTACATCTATGTCTGCTAGCAACAAGATGACAAATGGACAGGAATTTAGTCTCTGAAAGTTCAATAAGCTGGTATTGTCCTGACATTGCAAACTGTTTACCACAAAAATCCTCTACATCTATCACCCAAACCCAGCCTTTGCCTGATTCTAATTCTACTGATGCTGAAATCTGAAGCCCTTTGTGAGTCATTTATCACACTTATTAAAATGTTCCATTGTGGATTAGAATAGCAATTCACTATTACTTCAGAATGCTGCCCAAGGGCTATTCTATGCAGGAAATTCTAATGCTTTATTGAAACAGTGGTTTGGTATTAATAAATGATTCTTTGCAAAGGCACTATGCTTTCAATTGTGAAAAATGATGCTGGCATTTCAAAGCTGCCATCACTGCCCAGTATTATGCAAATCCCCTTATTTACTAGTGCATTTAAATCTGGCCTAAATACTTCACAGTTAATATTTTAACAAGTATATGTCAATGGGATTATATACAAAATTGTAAGTAAGGAATGGCTTTCTGCTTACTGAACTATAAAGAGGAGTTCAGTCCTTTGGAACATAAGATAAGTGATACAAACTTAAGTAGCATCCAAAGGGATATTCTTTCCCTATTAAAATGACATAATTAGAAACATTTTCATGATTATTTTCCTAAAAAGTTTAATCATGTTTTTTCCAAAGCTGACAACTCAGTGGGAGCAAAAAAAGCCCATGAAAATGATTCTGAATAATGTCTTAAGTGACTGATTAACTCTACAAACATATTAAGGTAACTGTAGATCTAAGGCTGATAAAATATTACTATTTAGATGTTTGTGTTATCTAAAATATGCTGTACCAGACTGACCCTTATTCATGTACAAAACGTGTGTTCATTCAGCACAATGAATTTATTCATATACTTGACTGAATGGCACCTGTTCCTTTTTGCGGACTTAAATTCCCCTGATACTGCTTGCTGACTTTGCTTGTGAAAGGTGTTCAAAAGAAGTTGTGACTCTTTAAAAGACTACTCCTGTATATTTAATACTTTATTTAGAAAGATACTTCAGCAGTTAGGGTGTAGGATCTAGCTTTCAAACTCCAAAACTAACTTTTTTTCTACAGTCTTGTACCACATACACGACTGAATCATTTAAATAGAGATTTTCAAGACCACTTACATAACTTTCATGTTCCACACAACATCACCTTTGTGTCTTACGCTTCTCATTTTTAAAATGAAATCAGTAGCGCTTCTCTATTTCACAAGTGCTTCAAGAGTAAATATTGTAAGTGTTCTAAAGGTTTCAGACACTATATGTGAGAAGTATAAAAAATACCTAGGATCAATAGAGTCATAGTAACTTAAATGAGACTGCAATTACTTAAACTCTTTCAAAAAACATGTGCAAAAAATTATTCATTATAGCCCTCATTCGTCACAAGTATTTTCAAAAAGTGAAGATCATGGAATATGCCACTGCAATGTCTTCTTTGAGATGAGTTACAATGAAATTTGTCTTGAGGAATTTTCATAAGCAAATGACAGCATTTCAATGACTGAAACACAGAAGTCAAATCCTCAATATAGTCATTCTAAATCATTATTTTAATCCAAAAATACAAATATTATGTGTATATCTCATAATAAAGATATGCTATGCATAAATATGTCTGGTTTATGTCATTTACTTTTTCATATTGTCTTAAGTGACAAATACTATTATTCCCAATCAGAAATACATATCTGCAATGGAAATATGTCATTACTAAAGTGCAAAGGTAGAATAAGAGAAAATCCTGTTAGTTCCTAGATGACAATCTTTATAGCATGGTATCTGTTTAGAAATATGGATTTGTAAAGCAAGGACAAATGGAAAATTTGTCCTTGCTTTACAAAAGGAAATATGGATTTTTAAAGCAAGTTAAAAAGATGAGTAAACAAGGCTCTTAAATTTATGAATAACATTGCATTTTAATAACAGAAACTAGAAATTAAGAAATTGTAAATAAGACTTTAACCTTCAATTCTTGCCCCTTACTGTGGCTACACCTTTTTAAACTTCTAAGAAAATACATATAACTTTAAAAATTTACCTTAAAAATTAACTGAAGTTTTCTGCAGATCAAAAATATGATTCAGTTCCCACTGGAACAAGTGAGAAGACTTTGCTGTCCAGGACTTAAACACTGGCATTGCACACAAATGAATTGTGCCACAGGATTTCTACCGGAAGGAACCAGGCAGGCTAGTTCATGGGCTAAGTGTGGAGGAAAGCACTTGCCTCAGATAAGGAGTTTGGCTACAGGATAGGCAGAAAATTCCAGGCTGGGCAAGTTATGACTGCTACATGCTAAAACCAGAATTACTAGCTTTGCTAAAATAATCTATTTTAGCTACCTGTCTTCATCTAGTTTTTATTTAACCTCACTTTTATTTGTTTGACTCATTCAGATACTTGATTTCAAGGTCAGAAACTGATATGTCTCTGATTAGAATACTTCACACTTACCCTGTAACTGTATATCACTGCTACTAGCTATGCAAAAAGACAGCCTTTTTGCTTTTAATACAAGCCTAGGGAGTTGTTTTCCTCTTAAATTTAACTCTGGGTTATTTCTAACCTTGTTATGGGTGTTACATTTTATATTTGCAGGTCCTTTATACCTTTTTACTGCTGACTGTTCATAATTTGGTACTCTTCCGTGAGGAAGCTTAACTGATTTATATTTTTTTCTTTTATTCATCTATTAGCGGGTGAGCTTTTTTAAAGCAGGCTAGTTATGGTTCCACTGGTAAGGTGAAGTGCCAAACTGTTTCTTTGAATCTTTCAAAATAATGCTTCTAGAAAATACATGTTCAGAGAAGTGCATAAGAAAATGCTGTCAGACCCATTTTTCTCTGGTAAATGAAACTGGTAAAATCTAAATGCTTCACAGAACTGTACTGATTCTGCTACTACTTAAGTTTTCAAAGAAAACAAACCTAATGACAGGAAAACACATCTAATTTTTATGGCTTTGAAATTAAAGAGCTAAGTTATCTCACTTTGAAATAATCATCCATTATTTCAACTGAAACATTGTGGTGGTTTGAACCTGAGTTGATGGACAGTTGTTTAGTCCAATAACACTTCTCGAAATCTACATATTTAAACATTTAAAAAGTACCAAAGATGTTTAGCTGGAGAAGGAAACTGATGGTTATTTAGAATCCTTTTGTAAGTCAGATAGAATAAATGTTAAAATCTTAAATTCCTTTAATTGAATGAAATTTATGTTGCACCTACAATTGCATTGCAGTCAAAATTACTTTACTTTTATCTTGCCTTCCATTACTTCCTCACATTTTCCCTTTTGTCTGCTACCTGTCATCATACAATACAGCTCCCATCTCTGCTAAGGCCAAAAGCTTAATTTTATGTTCTGGTTTTCTTTGTAAAACAAATGAATAATAATGGGTATAAAGGAAAAGTGTATGATCTTTACTATTATTTATCATCCACAGCAGTGCCATGAATCTGTAATGAACATTTGAACTTTTGGAAAAGAAAACAGTAAAGATGTTAGCAAGATGAAACATTTTTTTCTATGCCTTCTGCTTTCACCTCTTGCAGAGCTCATTTTAGGCAATGAATCTGTCTTTTCTTTGCTCCCTCTCATTGGTTTAACAGTTCATTTCAAGCATATATCTGTCTGCTTTCCTCTCCTTATGTAGTGTAAGGGCTCATTAAAACTGGATTTGTCTGTGTTTTTTCTTGTAAGTATCACAATACAGTACTTCATTTAAATTGGAATGTATACTTCTTTCTTCCTAGACTCCCTTCCAAGACATCATACCATATAATGAATGATTTTTAAAGGGTAATCTTACCATTTTTAGCATCTAATAGGCCTACATTCTGAAACAAGTAAGAAACTAAAATAACTTGCTTCATAGCACAGAAGGATGGCATACTGCAATACCAATCACTGTCGCTTCTCCCTCCTATAGTATCATTGCTCTTTATATTAAAAATGTCTGCAAAAAGATCTTTCAGTGACAGTGTAAGGTAAATGGGAGGATTAAAGAGCACACCACACACACACCCCTTTGATGGGGGGAGTAGACTGATTACTCAGTTTTACCTTTGTATTTTCCTATGCTTCTCCCTTTATTCAAAAATCCTTTCAAGTGTCCAACAACATTGCAAGCATTCTATATATTGCAAGGTATAGCTGCTGATCTGTTATGTCCCAAACCAAGGTCTACTAGACTAATCATGACCATATGTCACATGAATCCAGATTCATAGCTCCTTGGACCATCTCAAGCTAACCTCTGTTCTGTTTTTGTTTTTCTCTTGTCCCCCCTGCCCCCAGGTAGAGAACTTACATTCTTATTTTCTTCTAATTCCTTGAAAAGCATTGCAAAAATCACACCTTTAGAAAGAAAACTGCCATTAGAAAAATCTCACTTCAGGAAATTTCAAACTGTTCTCCAAGATATTGCCTGAGCCATCCTTGGAATCATCAGTTTATTTTCAAAGAACACAGATTAAGACCACTACCTACTCCTTCCCTGATACATATATCCTATCTAAAAAACTGTGGGCAGCTTTCACATAAGCAGAGGAATTTTGCTTTGTTTTCATGGATAGGACTGGATAGTTTTGAAATGCTTTAGAAGATTTTTCTATTATGTTCCAAACCCACCTAATCAAGTAACTTAAATTCCAAGTAATACAAGAGCTGCTTCATTATTATTCCCCATTCTTGCTATCCACAACTGTGGAAATGAACTGGTTTGCTTTCCTTCTTTGTTGTTCCCTGAGAGACATTTAGGAGATTATCTGTCTGAAACAGGGAATTTCTACCTCAGCACGGGAGAAAAAAGCATACATATTGCTGAAGCAAATGGATTTGTGGGAGGGAAGGAAAATCTGTTAGCTTGTAAATTTAGGAAATAGGGACTACAAGTTAATAAGCTTAGGGGGTAAGAATATATCCTGGGAGGAAACAGATTTATGAACACCTGCCATGGAAGGATTTGTGAAAGCGGATGAAACACATTAAAAATGATGATGGATGAGGGGTGTGGTAGAGGCAGAACAATAGGGAAGAGCTTGGGTTCCTATCATATTTAAAGGTAAACCAATAGCAAATGCCTAAAGAAAGATGAGATGGATAAATATTACAGTGGTGTATACATATACATATCAATAAAATGCATATACATGCAGAGAATATTAATGTGGATGAAAGAGAATATATATAAATTAAAATTATAATTTTCAGCTTAATTAAAACTTTAGGAGACTGAACAGAACATCTCACATTTATGTCTATTCCAGCTAAGGTAATATTTCCACTCAGCATCTGGTATAAAAGAGGATCTGCATTAATAACCCATTTATGGCTGTCAAGCTAGAAAAATTTTTTACCATTTGTCCCCTCCTTTTACCAGTGTGGTTTTGGGTCCTAAAATCAGTGGTGCCAGTCTTCCCATGGGGAATCGGGAATAAAATGACTACAAGGGGCATTGTCCAGATCTGCAGAGAAGCCTGATGTTCATGGTGAAGCTTTTTAACTCTCCAGGACTGGAATCCATTTTTTATTGGTTTCATATCTTCTCAGATCATTATCTGTCTCCTTTGCATTTTTCCCAGCTGCAGTTTGCAATTGCACAATAGCCTCCCAAGACACAATATAAAACAATGCTGCATGTTGTTTAATGACTACTTTGGTGAGTCATAGGTGACACTGACAATGTTTCTGCTGAAACAGTCGAAGCAGTGCTTGGTTGGCCACCAGTCAGCTGTTTAAACAAATTAAAAGTAGCTCAGGCCAAGGCAATCCCTTTTACCAGCAATGGCAGAACTCTTATTTATTGGTGTACATTATACATAATCACATATTATGTGTATATTTGCATAGAAAGGACATAAGCTTAGAGTTCAAAAGGATTGATGGCTCCATAATATATTTTATTTAGATTGTGTGAAATGACTGGTGGGATACTGAAATGAGGCCAAGACAGGAAGAAAATCAAGTAGGTAAACACAATTGGTTTCCAACATGGTTTGAGCTTAAAGCCTTCACATGTTGTCTGTGTTGTCCCATATTTGCTATTTTTCTTTACTCAAATTTTGGAAATTTCAATTTTAATTTTAGAGTTTCATTAGAATGTAAAAGAATACTATGTTTCCTAATGGCAGCACAGTTTTATACTGAGCTTCGAGGTAGAGTAAATAGCGCTTTATTAATTGTAACAATCTTTTTTTCAGTAATAACCTAATCATTCAGGTCTATAGGCAACATATTCCTTCAAGATGTTTTAAATTGCAAATTAGGTTCACATTTTGAATAGATTTTACTAATCCCTCCATTTCATTTTTGCAAATATAAAAAAACCCCAGAATATTATTATAGTTCAGTGATGTGACAAAAAGATTGGGGACCAAGGATTATTTGGAGTTTTAAATAGCCCTGCCTGCTTCTGCAATTCTGCAATGTCATTTAAGAGGGCAAGTGGGGAACAGGAAACCACCTGTATGATTTAAGAAACAGGCAGTGGTTGGGAACACAGGGCTTCTGTAGGTAAATAATGCAACTGAAAAGCTTTGCCGTATCATGAACAAAGTATGAAACACTTGAGATCTGTATCACCTGTCGATTCCACCATTTTCACCACACTCCACAAATATATACTCATATATAGTGCTATAAAATATTGCATTTGAAGCATAATGAAGGCAATGTATCTAAAGCTATGATAGTCAGAAACTTCTTATGAGCCTGGGAATGGCAACAAGTGCAGGACTTGCCTGTTTCAAAACCTCTTGAAAGCATAACATTTAATGATATATATTTTTAATGACTCTTAGCATTTTGGTTTACTGCTGAATACTCCTTTCTATGTATTTGAAATAGTATGAAGTTGTCAATTTCCATTAAAATTTTCTATTAAATTTTGAAGCATTTATCCTTTCTCAGTTCTCCACAGAAACATCAGCAACAGAAAAGGCAAAATACTATTTCTGTTTGCCAGGTAAATTTGGACTATCATTACTCAGATTGATATACTTCTCAAGATATAGTGGCTATTTGGTAGCAAAAATAATCCAGATGAGGATTTTTTTTTTTAATATATAATTTAAGCTTAATAATCTCTTCAATATGCCTGAAGGAGGAAAAAACTAGAATAGTAAAATTTAGTTCAATTGGAGGATAATGCCAAATCATGTCTTCCCCTCTTTAGGATAATGTATTTTGGAAGTGTAGGAGTTCATACACTCGGTTCTCATGGATTTGCAGAGTTATGTGTGTAAAATATTTGGTTACAAGAAAATGGGATATGGGGTAGTATATTTATATGCCTGTTTGCAATAACCTCTTATCTGCTGTGTGCAAAAGATTTTTTTATTTTTGAAATTATGGTTACATCATATCTTGAAGAAAGATGTTGCTTATGAATGTAAAAATAGCATGAAGCATCACTAGCTCTCTGCAAATTTTACGCTTACTGCAATCTATGCATATTGAAGCACATTATTACCATGTATTAATAAACACAATACAAAAAAAGTCTAAACATAATTCTCAACTTTGCAGTTCTTTTGTACCAATTTATAGAACCTAAGAGAAAATGTTACTACTCCATTGTTCTCATCTGCAAAGCACTGACATGCACATAGTAAAAAGCATAAAGAAATTATTTTCTCACATACATTCAAATTGTATTTTCTCAAAACCTAAAAGTCACTGAACCATTCCCCTCATCTAAGGCAATTTATACAACAAACAAAGCCCGAAGAAACTGTTTTAAGTGAAACTTCGTCTTTTATCAACAATTCTTCTGAGAAACAGAAATGAAAGTAGGTATATATTCTGACCTTGTCTGAAAAAAAATGGAGTTTTAGTCAAGAAATATACAATTAAACAGAACCAAACATTCATTGCATTCATAATCATCTTAAGTATTTATACTTACTATTACTTAGTTCATAAGCAAATATGAAAAGATAAACAAGAATCTTGCAAACTTATATGGATCCGATGGCCTGGCACTTCAGACCTAAAGGACAAGAAAGCTTCAGTTGACACCAGTGAGCAATATACCCTGATTTCATCAACATATGTAGGGGCAAAATCTATCTCTACTTCTGGGGTGACAAGGGGATTCCAACAGCTGACTTTACTGGAAGTTGAAGTGAGCCTCACTGGGAACGAATGGCAAAACCACCCTATTGTGACAGATGCAGAGGTGCCATGTGTTGCCGTGTGTGAATTCCTGCGGTGGCATGGCATGCCACAGCCTTCCCGGAGAGCTCTGCAGGGTGTCTGAGGGAGAGCAGCTATGCCACTTCCCGCAGCCCTTCCTGGGCGGCCCGCTCTGTCCCGGCTAGCTGTCAGCTCTGCAACACAGTGACGATAAAGGAGGCGAGAAGGCTCCCCGCATGGGGACTGCGGAGGATCTTCATTCCATGGTGACAGGCTGATGATCCCCAAAGGCAGAGAGCCAGCACATGGCTGGTGCCCCAAGGCAGAGAGGGGCTTGTGCCCCAAAGCAGAGAGAGCCACATGGCCTGGAGCCAGTGGTTTTGTCTGGGGACGAGTTGGGCGGAAAGAGCACATGGACTGTCAGGGCATAGGGGCAGTACATGGGGCGAGGTTGGGGTAATAGGACCAATGGGAGAAACCCGAGGGAGTGGTTAGGACTAGGGCCGGGGAAAGGGGGACCATGTCAAAAGGGCAGGCAGGAGTGGGGATGTACAGCACCACAGCCAGGCACCCTTGGCATAGATTATACCTCAGGAAATACCTCAGGACAAGGCATTTCAAGGACCCTAAAGGGCATCACTGTGTTTTGGGATAGCTGCTGTGCAGACAGAGGAAGTTAGAGAGCTGAATACCCTGCCTGGCATCTCAGGGGATCCTTCTGCAGTAGGAATCCGGAGGGTGGAAGAAGCAGGTACCGATCCCTATCACGAGTGTGCATTTTTGGCAGTGCAACACAAACTGAGAGTCCATGATTCCCGTTCATAAGATGATTTATGAACTGGAGACCCAGGGACCGGTCGGCAAGACTCAGTCTCCCTTAATACTCCTATATGGCCTCTTTTGGCCCCTGGCAAAAGACCAATTTATTAAAATTCTAAAGGCTGTAAGCTACCGACAATTTGCTAGCCTCCAATCACAGCATAAAACTGACTCTTTCAAACAGTTTTAGAAAAATCATGTAGGGTTAGAGACTTAGTGTTAGGAAAATAAATTTATCAAGTGTCAATTTTTGTGAAGTATCAGAGTACTTAAATGCCTTAAATGTTGTTAAGCACAAAATGACTGTATTTTAGAAATACAATCAAATAAACCCCCAGAAAATATGTAGTCACTAATTTATTTGTTGTTATTACATTAATACAATACTATTATAATTATTAATAATTATGAATTATTAGCAATGTATTGCTAATTTACTTATTGTCAAGTTGTGTAAATTACTTGTAAGTGACATATTTTCTCCTTGAAATAAAATACACATATTTTAAGAAAGAAAGAAAATAAAGAAGAAAGAAAATAGAAATTAACACAACCAAGAAAAACCCAAACAAGCACACCTCATTTATGGAAACTATTCTTTAAATATTCCCAAGTTGTTGATAGAATCCAGCCTGACTTATCACAAGTCATTTAATATTTTCATTTTTATTAACATACTAATTACTGGCTGCAAGTAAAACCATACCCAGGTTGCACTACATCTAACACATATAAAAAACAACAGTATTTGAAAACTTAGTTTGAAAATCCAGTTGGAAAATTACAGCTACAGAAGTTGTGGTCACAGCCTTAATGTAAATGAGGATTTTTTTTCCCCTCTCATTATAGCTATTTGCTGTGCTTTACACAAAGTAGAAAAAGAAATTAAAAAAAGATCTATTTGTCTGGCATATAGAGGGTACCCAAACTTGGTAATCTTGTTTCACTAATAAATTTGGCAGAAGAAACAGCTTTTTATTCTACTGGTATTTTTCACATATGGCAAGTATGACAATAGAGTGTACAGGGAGAGCAAAATTCATTATAAAAATCCAATATATGTTTGCAAACATTTTTCCCCTTTATAATTTACATACTTTCAATTATAAGTAAGAGAATTACCAGCTACTGCTCTGAATTTGGACATCTTCCAGGTACTATTTATCCTCACAGAACTATTTAAACCACAGTTGAGAATGTTCTTAACACTGAACATGGATCATTTCCATTTGTAGTCAAGAAATTCAGAAAAATTAGAACCACAAGCAAAAAGCAGCTATATTTGGTGAAAAACTCTGCATATGAATACAACACATGTAGTTCTTTTATCCAGTAAAAATCTTGCATTCATTCACCTCTCACCAACAATTTGCAGATCTTTCTGGGTAAGATAAAGGCAAAGATAACAAACATGTCTTCTGCAGCCTGCTTCCAGCGAACATAATGAGATCAATACCATATTTATAAATATTCCATTTCAAATATTCCAGTAGTACCTATGAGTTTTCATTATAGATCAAAACACCATGCTAGATGCTGTCCTGAATAAGTTGTACTGGGTTTACATGGCAAAATTTTGATGGCAGGGAGCTGCAAGGATGGCTTGTGATAGCAGAAATCAGGAGCTGCCCCCAAGCCAGATAGAGACAGTTCCAGACACACCTTCCACTGGCCAAAGGTGAGCCCATTAGTGACATTGGTGGCACTTCTGCAATAATATATTTAAGAAGGGACCCCACAGTGGAGCAGGGGATGAGCATGGGGAGGAAGGTGTGGTATGAACAAATTTTTATGACCTGTCTACAACTGCCATTCCCCATCCCTCACACAGCTTGGGGCGGGGATGTAGAAGACTTGGAAGTGAAGCTGAGCCTGGAAAGAAGGAGATATAGGGGGGAAGATGTTTTTAGTTTTGTTTTTATTTCTCCATATCCTACGCTGTTGTTAACTGACAATAAATAAAACTAATTTCCTTAAGTCAAGTCTGGTATTAGATAAGTGATCTCCCTCTCCTTATCTTAATCCATGAGCCTTTTGTCATATCTTCTCCCTGTGTTCTCTTGAGGAAGGGGACTGAGAAATGGGCTTGATGGGCACCTGGCTGCCAATTAAGCCTATCTATATGTTGCATTTTTAATAGCACAGCTTGTACTAGTGTTTAGTTACTAATAAACTTGTTAATTCTAATGTTCCTGCTCATGTACCAAACGTGTGTACTGAAGCTGTGATGAGACCTTTGCTCTTCTGATCTCACGTCTGGGAAAAAAACCCAACTTTAATAAGCTACACAAATAATACTTTTATTAGCATCTTTCACACTTTGACAGTGATTTTAAATTAATTGAAAATTCTCATAATTCTCTATATCTTATATATATCTATTACATTATATAACATTATATATAAGTGATATGAGATTTTTATTTGTGAATGGAGAACTAATTTTTATTTTTATTTTGATTTTTATTTTCTTTATTCTAATTAAATGTGAAATACATTTTCTAAAATTTTTTTTGGTTTAAATTTGACTTTTTGGTCTCTCTGGGAGCCAAGCTGATGTCTTGGGTTCCACCCAAACTATGGAAAAACTTATGAATACTGAAAACACAATCCCATTACCTAAAGGAATTTAAATTTGTTGAAAATTTTCTGACAAGATCTTTTCCAACAAATTCATCAGTCTCAAAACTGTTCATGTGAACATTTTTCCCAAGTTGTTCAGTTTGTCCAAGAACTCCTTGGTAAATGATTCCTTGAATGGCCCAATGCTTTAGATAGCTCAGTCCCTGTTGCTGCCACCTGCAGAACAAATAGTTGGTTTTACACATCTGAGGAAAGCTGGTGCCTGACCTACAAAAATATTCTGATTCTTGTGATATCCATTTTCTGAGGAGTATGAAAGCCATGACCTATGGGTCATGGGAGAAAAAATTTCGCAGAGCAGGATCCCACCCCATTAATACACACGATGAGCATGGAAACAGAGATCTTAAACAGACTACGTGCCCATACTCTTGCCGCAAGGAATAAGAAAACTTTGTGCTTTCAATGCTAAAACCTACTACAAACTCTGCTACTATATATAATGTCTTCTTTGTGACACTAGCCTTCATCTTGCATCTAGGCTCCTCCCTTATCTTGAAATGGTGACTTAGTTTTTAATATAATTAGTTGTAATTATCACATGTAGATATAATTCATGTAGAGGAAATAACAGGAGAATCTGTATTTGTAGTGAAGCACTAAGCATATGAGCTCCAATCAAAAATGCTGTGCTTAGTCATCTTTGTGGCCCTTTGTTGAAATCTCTCCACTATCTCTGTATCTCTCTTGTCCTGGAAAGTCCAGAACTAGACTCAGCACTCCAGATGTGTCTTGCTGAACAGAAAGGGAGGAATCACTTTCCTTGACCTACTGGCACACCCTTAATGCATCCCAGGAAAACACATAGCTAAGATAACACACAAAAAAGGGTGCAAATTAAAAGTTGGAGTTCAGAGCTATTTGATTTCAATTTCTCCAACATCCAACATCTAGAATTTCAGGAAGCAAATTGAATACAGACCTTTTGCATGACACAACCTAACAAGGTTTGATAACAAGATGTGGAGTAGAGTGGTATTAGATGCTAGGGTAATTCTGAGAGTGAAAATAATATCTGTTGAAAGCTCAGCTAAAATGATGAAGACGTTATTGAGTTCAGGAGAATATATGAGAA
Source organism: Machaerirhynchus nigripectus (assembly GCA_013397975.1). Lineage (NCBI taxonomy): Eukaryota > Metazoa > Chordata > Aves > Passeriformes > Dicruridae > Machaerirhynchus > Machaerirhynchus nigripectus. Next base: position 500,860 of record VZRQ01011262.1, on the reverse strand, counting down.
GTAAGAAACAGAAGGATAAAGTAATGAAAAAGTATGAATGTGACATAGCAGCAGAGAATACAGCAATAGATGTGGAATCTGAGTGAGAGGTGACAAAGAAAGATGTATGAAGAAAAAACAAGGAACACAGGAAAGTGAATATTTTTAGTAATTGATACCTTTGTGATTGTATTACCTCCTTCTGTCCAGCCATGTCTGTCTTTATATGACATTTTATGAAACGGCATAATTACTTTCCTTTTCCCTATTGGCTACCCTCCAGCTATTGCTGCTCCCTCTTCTATTCTGACTGTAGTTTCTGAACTTTTTAAGTTATAAATTTCTATGATCTGTCTTCACCTAGAGAAGAAGTTTTTGGGAAGAGACTTCAACAAAACTTCACAGTTCTTCTGTCTCTAAAGCGAACAACACATTTTCTTTTTTCACTAGAAAAAAACGAAGTAAAATCCTGCAAGCAGTTTATGAACAGCTCTAGAAATAAAACAGCTGCGGTTAGGATATTAAATTTGGTTTTGAAGTAGAAAACATTTGTGGATTCTGCTGAAAACTGACTTTGATTCAACACAGTACACTGTGCTTGTCCATTTCATTTTGCATGAGATTTTTCTATAAAATTGCAACATGTGTTCCCAAAAAAAAAGGGATATGAAGCAAGTTGATAGCCTGATATGAAATTTAGGATAATAAAAATAAATACATTATGCAAGATCTAAAAATCCCTGCAAATACTGTCGTTCATAAATGCCATTATAATCTACCCCAGTCTTAGCTCCTGTCATAAAAGTATCTGCTGGTTACACTGTAATTAGTAATTGTTGCATCAAATATGCTGAGATGTACTTTTTGAGAAATAGAATGAAATCAGCAGTTATAATCATTACAGAATACACATTTTTATAGGTTATATATTGCTATAAAATATTTCTAATTATTATTAAATGCTTTTCAATGTCAGCTATATTGCACTGAAAACAGGTTATAAAGCAGGATATTCATCTTCATGAAAATAACTGCAAAACATTCTATCCTATCGTCTCTTCACTTATAGAGACCAAGAAATCATTATTGCAAGAAGATAAAAAATATTTGGAATGTGAAGAGCACGGAAATATCTGTGGTAATAGTTACCGTTTAATTATATATTTTAAGTATTGTAACTGTAGGTGAAATCAACTGATGAAACCATTTAACAGTGTACAGTATGAAACTCACTCAGGGTTGGAAGCACTTTTAAATTGTCCAGGACTTATAAAAATGCCTAAAATCAAGGTAAGAGGAAGAACAAGCTAAACTGTGTCAGTGCATTAAACCTCCATTGGATTGCATTACAGTGGATATACATTAAAAACAAAAATTCTAACAGCTTTCTAAGCCATGTTATGTTTAAGGCACGATTACTTCATAGCCTGAAAAAGACAGGCTAAGGGCACAGGTCACACATTGCTGTCTGAACATTAAGCTGTTGTTCATTCACATGATAGATGCCATCACAAGAGTATTTGGCCATGAGAGGACATACAGTCATGATGAATTCTCTGCAGCAAATCGACTTTCATCCATTATTTCTTTAGAAATAGCCTAGAATGCAGATTCTTCTCATATTAAAGAAGTGGCAATTGGGATGCTAACTTTTCAGCTTTGATTGTCACTCTTGTCCCAGGCATGTCTTTAAATATCTTAGTTTTCCATTCACCAAGCTGCTGTGTGCAGCTAGGCTCGTTCTTTGAGTGACCTCTTCTATTTAAAGTTTAAGGAAAGTCAGTTGGTCACTAATTCAATAGCTGAATAAATAACATGATTTATTTATCACCTAGAAAACATGCATTCCTATTCCTTGCCAAAATAAACCAAGCTGATATCTTTCATTGAAATATTGGGCATTGGGTTTGTTTGTTTGCGTTGTTGGGTTTTTTTTTGCTGTGTGGTTTGTTCTGTTGGGTTTTTTTTAGAGCTCAAAGTCTCTTTCAAAACACACAGAAATATGTATCAGGCATCACAAAGTTACTTACAAATCTTATAAAAGACTGAAACCTTTTTTCCTCTTCTATTTTTCTTCAGATAAATTGTCCTAAAATGGCTTTTAATTCTATAACCATGTATCACCTAACTAGCATTAGTACTTCTCTTTCTAAATATGAATAAATATAGTCTTCATTAAATAAATATAGGTTTTCCTAGTGTTCAATTACTAGTAGTTATTACTAGATAGACCAAGATAACTTAGCATGTGGGAGGAAAAATAAATGTTTTCTGGAGCTGGAAAACTAACTGAACTTTTCCAAAGAAAAAAAAAAGGAAATGAGAGTTTTAAAAAAGAGCTTTTCCTAAAGGATGAGTGAATTTCTTAGTGATATGCAAAGTCTTCTGTACTGACTTTTTGAATTCTTGTTTTATGAGTCTTTGTAGAACTATTAGTGTGTAAATGCATATACTCTGATAGGAACAATATTGTCCTTTCCTAGCAGTTCTCCTAAGCTACATAAACAACATTTGAAGTCTCTCATTAAAACAGAATCTGGGAATAAGCACTGGAAATTGCTTCACAGTTGATTAGGTAAGTATGACTTCGAGTTCTGGACAGCTCAATAATAGTTCTAAAAATACATTAGATCCAGAAATTACTCTTTGTTTTTCTATGGTCAACCATCTCACACTGAAACAATAAGATTAAATTATTGGTCAATGACTAACAAAATTACTGTCACAAATGCTGAAATCACTGGGTTTTGAGAGGATTGTAAGTGGGTTTATTATGTTGTAGCAGTGAGTAAACAGCATGACATTTATAAGTTTGTTACTTATGCATTTGGGAAAGAATCAGAGAAATATAAGAATAATTAGATTTCATTCCTTATTTTTTATGTCATGAGAACAAGAACAAAACAAAAATAGTAACAACAGAAGTGAATTTAAAAAACACCCAAATTTTTATATGGTATTATATTTTAAGTACTTTATTTCAGTAATTCAACAGACATTCACATCACTAGAAAGGCAAAAACAAATGGAAAATGGAAATAATAGACTTGAGTCTAAAAGGTTAGTAGCATCTCAATCTCATGATTCAAAGTGAAAATAATTACATGCAAAGAGACTGAACATACGTCTGAGTAAATTCATTTGATACAATTGCAAAAATACAAGTAGAATGTGATATGACTTTAATATGATTTAATTTTTTTGCTTACATGCTTCTAGCAGTTAGTATTAGTTGTGTTCAAAAATACAAGTCTCCTCTATGTTACTATCATACAAAGAAGTACTTCTGTATGTCATGAACATATATGTTATGAAGTTCTTGATACATGCCCCAACAAGAATTTGAACCCATCATTTCTTTTTTGCCCAACATAGGTGTACCTATTTACAACATTATTTCCTTTTTTCTAATGGCTCATTTTCCTTAAAAACCAAGGAAATTCCAATAAATATACCAATGGATTTCTATTAATCATTGGTATTTGAAAAGCTGCCAACTTTTCCTCTCAGTCTATTCACATTTGCAAATATGCTTCCCTGCAGGTTTACATGAAAGATTCAATTCATTTTTTCTTATGTTTGTACATGGCATGAGTAATTGCCATTACTTATTTCTTTTATATCACCAATGATATGTGGCTTGTACCATGTTTACACCTATTATAATTCAAATTCTTACAGCAATACTCCAGATAGTCTCTACACACATGGTATCCTTATAGGAATTTCCTATTTTTCCCATACAAGCATACCTATTTGGGCGAGTTACAGGCTTTCAGGCTTTACTGCTGGTTTATGATCAGGGTAATGTTATTTTTTTCCAGTGGCATGTTGGTTTCATACAAATCACTGTATTTTGTCTAGAGTGCAAACTTTATAAAACAACAAACTGTGAAGAAAATAGAATAAAGTATGAGTGATCTATGAATACAGGCAAATAAGGAACTGTCAATTATGTCATCATCAAGTGGTTAACTAGCATCTAAAGAGGTAGTCCTAACTAATTTCAGTTATCTGGCATAAGACAGAGAAATACAAATCCATACTAAGAAGACAGCTAAAATGTGAACACAAACAAAATAAGACTGAAGAGTAAAGTCAGCAGAAGAAACAAAATGACAGAGTGATTTGTAAAGAAGCATCATGGAATAACTTAAAATACTTAACAATAAGAGTCAATAATTCTGTCAGAGAAAGTTTCTGTGTAAAAAGTTTTGAGATTGTCAAGTATTATGGTGACCAGCTTGCACCTTTCAAGAGGAAAAACGTGACAATTCAAAATTAAGAGGTAGACAAACTAGAAAGTTGCTGAAAGCCTTGAGAGATGATGAAGTGATTTCTTTGGTATTATTTTCCTCCCACTTCCTAAATAATTATTTATATAAAATACAATGGGAAATCAGGCAAATTTTAATCTCCGAATTGAAAATGAATGGTCTATGATGCTTCAGGTTTTTCATCAAAACAATAAAATTTTAAGAAGTGTAAATCTTGTCATATAAGAAGTTTTATTTTTAAAGCTGCACTAAGTATAGAAACTGTCTATAGACCACTGGTAAATAGAAAGAATGTGCATAGAAAGAATCACAGTAACCAACGGAAAACACACGGATTTTCTGTTAACTTAGAGTTTACCTGCCAGCACATATATACCAGCTCTCTCAAGAACTGTGAGGAGACCTTACTATATTATCTTAGTTCATTCTTTGTGTCTTTACTATTAACCTAAAAAGGTCAGGTTTATTTTCTCAGTGCTAACTGTTACTCTCCTTTAAAAGACAGTTCATGTCTGCATTTCCATAGAACACAGTCATGGAACACCTATAACTCTACATAGTGATCCCCAAGCCCTAATATTATTTCTTGAATATATTTCTAATTCCAAAGAAGAATGAATTTTACCTAGTAGTTCAAGCTCCCATTTTCATTTTTTAATTACTTAGGAAAGCAGTGTAAATCTGGGTCTCTGATATCCCAGAGAAGAGTCCTAATTGAAGGTCTTCAGGCTATAAGGCAGCTGTTCCCAGTGATTTGTTTTGTTTTAAGCTGGTGTGCAAATTCCATTATTAACTTTTGTTTTTATTAGAAATTTTTCCTCAAATAAATAATCTGGGGTTTATTTTACCATTTAATTAAGCCCAGTTGTCATCATGTTTCCTTTTTAATTCAGTAATGTGTCTTTTCTTTTTATTCTTTCCAAGGAATATGCTTCAGCAGTTTATCTGAGAAGGGATGAAAAACTTGTACCCAGATGGACCTTCACTCTGACTGGACCTGACTTTTATATCTTTTCATAATTGCCCATAGGATGACAAAAGTTAGGTAAAATAGTAATTTCTTCATTTTACTACAGTTATAACTCTTTCTCTCCACTTTACACATTGTATAAACTAGTGTATCTCACTTTCTTGAGTATGAGAAATAGTGAGTTCAGTTGAGGAAATAACCCATGAATTTTTATAGTGTAATTTTTACTCAGGAAAGCCTAGACCAAGCTGTATGAAAGTCCTTGATACACACTCCAAAAAACCAAAAACCAACCAAACAACCGTCCCCCTGCAAAAAAAAACCACACAAAAAAACCCCAAACCCAACCCAACACACATACCCACAAATTTTTAAGTGTGAAGTCTTACTTGTCGTGTTTTAGTCTTCTTTGAATAGACCACCTAATAAAGCAGAGTCCTCCAAGACAGACCACCTAATAAAGCAGTTCTTCCTCTGCTTTGCCAATTTGTACTATGGCAGGTCTCAAACTAGCTGTGTCAGAAAAGGTTGTATCCTATAAAATGCCAGATAATTCTGATAACTGTATGATTGTGTCTGTTTCAGCAAATGTTGCAATTCTAAATGATGCAACTCTTAAGTGAGCAGATCAATAAAGAAAAAGGTGCTGCTGAGAATCTTACAGATGGATCTTAAGAGATGGAGCTTTTTCTTGGGGTCTTCTGAGGGTGTTTTGTTTTAATTTATTTTTTCTTAAATCTTTTCTCTCTCTGCTGAGGTCCCATGGTTTGAATGTCCATTTGTTGCTAGACTGCATTTGGTATGCTCTCGGAGCACATTTTCCACTTTAGTTTCATTCAAGACTAATAGAGTTCATGCGCCCAGGCTGTTAGGCTCTTAGCATCAAAGCACAGTCAGTAGATACAATTAGAAAGACTGTTTCAAAAACACATTTCTGATCCAAACTGAAATACTAACATAGAAAAACTCTCAGTTTTCTCAGTACCAGTTCAATTTTGCAGTTACTTTAACATCTGTTTTAAAACAGTCATAGCAAAATTCCTGCAACCTGTTATAAATGTGCACATATACTTTGGATTTAATCTCAGTTGTCTGGATGCAAGTAGTTGTGAGGTACCAGGCATCCAACCTATTAAGGTGCTTGAAGGAAGACATGACAAAACTAAAAATCCTTCAATACTGAATGTTTTGGAGCGAACAAAAGTGCTAGTGTCTAATCACAAATGCCTCAGCAGCCAAGGTATAATGTCTAACACCGCTGTCATGGCTTAACCCCAGTCAGAAACCAAGGACCACACAGCCACTCGCTCACTGCCGCACCAGCAGGCTCAGGGAGAGAATCAGAAGGGTGAAAGCTGGGAAACTCCTGGGCTAAGACATAGACAGTTTAATAGAAAAAGCAAATGCCACATACACAGGCAAAGCAAAACAAGGAATTAATTCACCACTTCCATGGGCAGGCAGATGTTCAGCCATCCTCAGTAGAGCAGGGCCCCTTCACACGTAACAGTTCCATGGGAAGAAAAATATCACTCCAAAATGTCCCCCTCTTCCTCCTTCCTCCCCCCACTTTATACACTGACCATGATGTCACATGGTCTGGAATATCCCTTTTTTCAGTTTGGGTCAGTTTGGGTCACTTGTCCTGGCTGTGTCTCCTCCCAACCTCCCAGGCACCCCCAGCTTTCTCACCAGTGTGTCAGTACAAAAAGCAGAAAAGGCCTTGGCTCTGTGTAAGCCCTGCTCAGCAATAACAAACTAATCTCTATACTATCAGCCCTGTGTTCAGCATGAATCCAAAACACAGCCACATACCAGCCAGACACTGTGAAAAAATTAACTGCCCCAGCCAAAACTGTCACACAAAGCTTAACCTTGTAGTAGTGAGTTTGGAATAACTTCAGTTCTGCTAAAATAGGGGTAAAGAAGACTACTGAAAAACATTTAAGTAGCTAAAATAATAAATAGTTTTAATATCCAAAATCCTGAATTTCAAATCTCATTTTTAAATCATGAACAGTTGTATTGTATTTTAATGAAATCCTGTACTAATGCAGATTTTATCTGCTGCCATTTTAATTTGACAGTATTCCAGAAGCATTTTACCCCCATTTGCCCAATACTCCACCACTTCATACTAGATATCATTTATTTAGAAAACTATATCCTAAGGCAATGCAGTACAAGAACCTTTCATGTTTAAATGACAGCTATTGAAAGAACAAGACATGCTACAAAAATAGTGCTAGTGAATAAGAGCTTCCATTACAAGAATACATTAAACTGATGCATTACCAAATCTCTTTGATGTCCTGTATCATTTATCAACAACATTAAGTATATGAAAGTATTATTCAGAATGATTGGTTTATTAAATCTCTTAACATGTTTCACATAAATTATTAAAATTAAAAAGAATAATTATATCTTTTAAAAAAAATTGCTATTTTATTATACCAGAGTAAATACACTTCTTCTAAGTTAGCCTGTTTGTCAGTGTTAATAGAATAAGGACTGGATTCCTAGCAGAAGAATATGTTTTCCCACAGCAGAATTAATAAAACCCAAATGCATTTCAAGTATATGAAAAAGGGGATAACTTTGTAGGTGAGTATGAAATAATATATAATTAAGGAGTGAAGAATTCCAAGACAAGCAAACCGTAGCTATTTGAAAGCATTGGTGATCTCAAGTCTTAATGGCATCTATCTCAGTGCTCACTTCTATTACTCTTTCATGTAAAATTTTTTCCCTTCTTCTTCACATTCTTGTACTCCTAAACTAGCAGTAACTTACACATTGTCTCAACAGCTGTTTCTGTTAGATATATTAATAGTTATCTCAAGAAAAGTTTCAAAAGAAAGTAGGCATTATGTTACCTTTACATTTCACTGCAAAACTTGGTCACATAATTGTAGATTATTGTTCTGGACCAGCGACCTTAAAAGATGAATCTTGGGGTTAATGCTGAAGACGAGCCAGTAATGGTGCAGACACAGAGACAGGGGAAGGCAAAACATCAGCTCCAGCTGCCTAAAAGGATATAATAAGGAGTTGCTCTGCAGAAGTCAATAGTAAACCACACATTTTGTGCCTTTTTACCTCCCAGACAGTTAAAGAGTGTTGTTTTTTAGCAGCAACCCTGCCATTTCCACCATCCTCCCCTCAGCTGCATTTCTAGGACATCAAACAAGACCCCAGTTGTGAAGCTTTTGTGAACAGCAGTAATCTTTTGGGCTGATAGTCTAGTGTACAAAAACTGTTGCCATGAATAACAGATCTTAGAAACATTCTAAATTTGTGACAGCATTTTCCAAATCTATTTTTTTTCTTATTTCACAGTACTTTTTACTTGACTGAGATAAAAAGAAATTTATCATGGAAAAACTATCTACTCTTTTTGGATCATTATGCTTTTGTCTGATAAAGAGAAGTCAACAGTAACATTTTCTAAACTACCATCTCATGAAAGAACAAATAAAGCTAGGAACTTTGGAAATCCTAGGACAAATTTGTGTGAGAGACTCTGTGTATCTGTATGCAAAGTGGCTCCTGACTGAGTAGCTGGAAATGCTGGGATGACAGTTGGCTATTTCAGCTGCTTATGTTATTAGAGAGATTGAAATGGATGTCCACAAGAAACACGGTAATATGATTTTTCATTTACAATTTAAATGTATGAATATTCTGCTTCTGCTTTAGTAAAAGGATTTTTTTCCATCAAAGAAAACTTTTCTGAGTCCTTCAGGGCCTTCAGATTTTTGTTTATTTGCTTTTAATTAATAGAATTCAAATGCAAGATAATACTACACGGTCAGAAATCAAAAGATATTTGATTGTAAATGCAGTCCTAAATCACTAGTAGAAAAAGAATACTCTTTTTTAAAAAGTCCTAATGTTATCCATAAAGAATTTAATAAAAAACCAAAAAATTCCTCCAGGAATAATAGCTACTAAATTTATATTCACTGCAAACAATAGGATTCTGTCTGGTATACCAGGCACAAATGGGATGAAATGGAATATTGAAATAATAAACTTTGCTAGATAGTAGCAAAATACTCACAGGTATGATTTCCTTACAGTTGCCTGTCAGAATACCATGATATTTGAAACTAAAATATCAGTTTCCTCTTTTATGAAACTATATTGAAAAGAACCCTGGAGATTTTCTGTGACTTTAATGATACGACCAAACTAAAACCAACCTGCAGAAGCACAAATAAAATTGTGCATGCTGTCAATTTTATGTGAGGTAATCAATACAGATGCTGAGAGGTTGAAAAAATGTGAGGAGCTTATCTGTCTCCTAAATTGGAACCAATATAGTGGAATTCAGTATGGCAACACTCCAAAACAGATACCACCCATGCTTCAGAGCAGACTGAAGCATGTCTTTTTTCCCTTCTTTTCCCTTCTTCATCACACACTTGAAAGTGACAAAGTTTTAACATTTTATTTTCCAATATTCATTGACCTTGTCACAGACATTACACCATATTTAAAATTTTAAATGTATTTTAAAATGTACAGCTCAGAAAGATTAAATTTACAGGAAGAAACCAATCACAGTTTTATTCTTAAAGAAGTGAGGAAAAACCTTTCTGAAGTGTGTGGCTGCCTACCTGACAACAGAATCTGAAGGAGAAAATTGAATGAAGGAGAAACTGCTCTCTAACTCTCTCTCTCTCAAAAAAAAAAAAAAAAAAAAAAAAAAAAAAAAAAAAAAAAAAAAAAAAAGTCTGTTTACTGAGAGTATGACAACATTGTTATAGCAGAGCATACTCTTAGAGGTATTCTGAGCTGTTTACAGAGTCTGCCTGCTTGGAGTAAACTCTAGCCAAACTCTGAGATGTTGCTAAATTTTTATTTTAATCCTAAAAAAATAAACCCCAAAATTCTACAAGACCTTTATATCTTTCACAAGATGCTCAGATTTTCCCACTAAATCTCACTTGAAAAAAACTCTTAATAAACAGCTGTTCATAAGTTACTGTGCTCTCAAGACTGTTGACAAGTATCTTTGGGAGAGTTTTTGAGATTTCAAACAAAAATCATGAGGTGTTTAACAGAAACCATAATTCAAAAGCCAAAAAGTGATGTCTGCACAAACTCAGTGATATCCACTGCCTTAATTTTTTACCTGGAACCCCTGGTTTCCTAAATTTTTATAAAATGTAACACTCTTAACAGAAACTGGACTAAAAATTAGGGTATATTGGTGCCAGGTATGTTATTTTTACTAGGTACAATGAAACAGCTTCTTTGGTTGGTTCCCCCACAAGAGAAGACAGAGTAATTTCCATTACTACTTCAAAAATTCTTAGTGAAAAAGCAGCTTTTAATCATTAAAACTCCTCCAGCAATGACAAGTAATTCAATGCCTACCTTGGCAACCTCATGGGGCCCTCTTATTAATTTGAACTGCATGCTTTCTTGGCAAAGGAAACATCGCTACTGATTTCTACCATTTCTAACAAAGACCTCTTTTCATGGGCCCTAAACCTTGGGAATTTGCTAGTACAATCTGGTATCAAACACAGTGTGCAAATGTACAATATGTGGAGCATTGGAGAATCTGTCTTGAGTGGCCTGGGTTGAAGGGACTCGAAAACAACCATCCAGTGTGTGCCAGTTCTCTCACACTGCAAGATAACTGCCTGTTCATAAAACTTTACTAAAGAGTATTTTATATCAATAAGCCTCTTTTCTACCTGATTTGTAGGAACAATAGAAGCAATTAGGTGCACTTTTGGGTGTCTAAATAATGCCAACTATGTCTGCAAGGAGTTGTGTGTTGAAAAATGCAACATTCACCTCAAAAAAAGTAAAGACAACATATTTATGTTGCACAGCTTTTATAGAGTACGCGAATGAATCATGATTTCTCCAAAATAAAAGGAAGAAATAACATAGACTACCACAGACTGCAGAGGCATGTGGGCAGGAAAATTCATCATATAAGGTGTCTGAGAAAATCCAGGGGGAATTAATGATCTGCTCTATTCAAGAACATTTAAAAAACAATGCCATCTGGCATTAAGGAGAACAGGCCAAGAGCTGGCAGCAAAATAGGTTTGACAACCTTGACATAAAAACTACTTATTCTCAGTGCCAATTATGGTCTCCTTGCCAGTTCAAAAGCATATCTTTCCAAGAATGGCATTTAGCCCCCACTGGCATCTGAAACACCACACAATCTTTACACCAGAGATTAAAGTAAAAACACTTATGCAAAGCACCAAACAGAGATAACAGCATAATCTGGATAAACACACCAAATACTAAATCACTGTTCATTATGTTTAGAACTAATAAGAACTGACATCAAATAGTAAAAAAGAAAGAGTGTTCATTTCTCTAGCTGGGAGCTTTGAAATATAGTTTGCTTTACTTATTCTAATAATTTTGTAAGTCAAAATGCTTTCAAAAAATTTTAGAAAGGGTCCTAGTTGATAAGTGCTTTCCCTACAGAATGGAACTTCCTCAGCTACCTATTTCTTACCAAGTGCATTTTCTTAGGCTAGTGACAAATAGATAAAACTGAGACCAGCTTCTTCCACAGCATTGTCTTTACTATTAAAAGCCAAAAATTAGCTCTATTCAGGTACAATTTACCTAATTTCAGATAGCTAAGGGAAAAACATGATTTTATTTTATATGTTATCACATCTCAAAGGTTCTGTGTCTGTCCAAAACTGATAGACATGGCCTCTCTTCCTTTAAGTGCAAGAATTCAATGTTTCAGTAACAGGCACTGAAGAATGGATGTAACATCTTAATCCAAGACTGAATTTAAGAAGAAATAATGGGATTTCTGGGAGATAGCTATGATCACCTTCCATGTTAATCTAAAAAGCAACCTATTCTTATATTTCAAATTCTCAGATATAAGAACAACAAAGGGTTAAAATTTTTAGAAGTACCACGACAGTTCTCAAACATCGGCTGTCCACCTCTAAGATGTTAAAACTATTGTATAGGACTTACTTTTCTGATTGGTTTGAAACTATGCAGTGGGTTAATGAAGGTGTTGTTTTATAAAGTGCACAGCATCAGTATATGCAAAATTTTATCATGTAACTTACAGTAACCACAGACATTCCCAAATGAATTCTTGATACTCAGTTATTTTGCTTGCATTGTTACAAAAATTTATGCTGATTCCCTAGTGAGAAACCTAAAAATGTATGTTGCATATTTGGAAGAAAAAACATTTCATCTGAATTTTAACTTGTATAGAATATCTTTGTCTGAAGAAAAACTATTTTCTTTAAATGGGCACAGGTCACCAATTGTTAATAAATGTGAAAACTAATCCTTTTAAGATTTGAGTATTTAAAAATGGTAACGGTACCATATTGCCTGTGTAATGTAACTTATTTCCCTGCTGTTTTCACATTGTCTAGTTCTAGACTTTTAGAACTGTACCATCATTAGTTCTTTCAGAACAGAAGGAGGAAAGAATAAGAGAATTGCAGTGTGGCTACACTTAACTAAATTGTCAAAGAGTAAAAATAAATATCTCCACCTACACATATTGCAAGTAAACAGCTTCTCATATGTGTTTTATAATTCAAAAGACTAAAAGTAGTTGAGGCAAAAATATGCAAAGTTTTAAAAAGGAACCAGAAATAAAAAATAAAGGAGAAGAAAAAATCTAAACTAACTAATGACCTTTGATCTGACTTACAGACTTGAACTGAATTCCAAATATGACAGTAGCTTATTAAGATTTTACCTTGGGCGCTTCAATTTCACTGAATCAGCAAGCTTTGGATATCAAGCTATAAAAAGGACAAAAGACTAGCATATTTTAAAATGTATTTGAAAATGCATACATGTAATTATTTATGTTCCATAGGTTATATATTTAGTTAGATACCAGTGAATATGACATTTCAGTTACTTTTCAGACACAGCATTAGACAAGTCAATAACAATGTGCAGTTAATGCTTCTACGCAAAATACTATGTTTCCTGTGATTTCATGTAGTATTAGAGAAAAGAGATGATTTAGAAAAGGGAAATTGATAAATAATGCTGAATTCAAACAAGCACTCATTTGCCAAGTAGAAATTAAGAAAAAAACATCAGCAAAGCATATAGAGTTGATGGAACTTATTGGCATTTTGTGACTATGTATTCATTTAGCATATTTTTTTCAGTATTTTGTACTAGCTTATAATGAATCTCACCCAGTTCCCATACAACTATACAGCTATGTAATTGTATAAGAATTTGACCTTAGTCAAAACCTGCAAGTAAAATGCAAATGCCATTAACAACTTCCCCAAAAATTAGGGCTTTTGGTATTTCTTAACAGAACCACTGTTAAGGCAAAGAACCCATTAAACTCAACCCTGCTTTACAGCCTGCTGGAATAAAACCAAAACCAACCAAAATGTAAACTAAATATGGCTATGTAAACATTACTGATGCTTAGAAATTTCATGGTTCTGTTCTACTTTATGGATTGGAAACTCCCACCAGGTCATCTACATGCCAAAATCATGGAACGCCTTTGATGCATTATATTCCCTCCAAAGAAGAACCACGAAACAAGTATTTCCATCATCTCAATTGCCCTAAAGAAAGTGTATGATGTGAAATCTACTAAGAAAGTATGTCTGACTTAGTAAGACCTTTTTCATAGTAAATTTGAAAGCATAACTAAGCGTATTTCTAAGAAGATTCAATTTGTGGAAGAAACATCTATAGTGTTTGGCATTTTCATGTACATATGTAAATAAAATGCAAAATACTAACACTGCTAAAAAAGAGCAAATATATTAGATCAATGTCATGGATAATTTATGAGTAGCTCATTCTAACTCTATTAGAATATTAGAATAACATCCAATTAGTATTTTGGAATAATTGAAAAAATTGTGTAAACGTGTAAAAGTGCTAAGATTTTTAGTTCGTATAATTCCCAAACCCTTGTTTTATTCCAAACATGGCATTGGGACTAACATTTATGAAAAACAAGAACTGCCCTAGTCCTGTGATGATCAAGATGAATGAACATATATACTGCAAAGTTTTTAACTTTGAGGGGGTTTTTATTTCTGCAAGCCAGATAAGATTTCATGCCATTTTATTCTTACTCAGCAATGAGTTACATAAAGAGATTTTTCAAAAAGACCCTGGTGGCACTCATGCTTAACAAAAGGTAATGTGTCATGCACAAAACCTTGTTCATAATAAACCATTTTCATAGTTACAGATTGTGTACCAATATTCATTACTGATATAAAAAGGTAAAAAATAAAAAGAGGAAAAAAGAATATTTAAGACATAAATTTACTTATGAAGGAAAAAAAACCCCACAATCGTATTTACCACTTAGTAGGCTTAGTCAAGGTGCAAGAGAAATGTCCCCAAATGTTCATATGTTCCATAAAACTCTTTTTATCCTGTTTAGAGTGCATTCAGGGACATATGAAAGGGGTGTAAAGAAGGAAAAAAACCTAGTGTCTCAGGTTTTTTTCCTTTATTGTCTTAAAATAATTCTCTACTCAACAATTTAACCTCTGTGATAGGACAGAAAAAAATAGAATTGTATCTTAGAACAGTTTAGGTCAAAACATGAAGGCATTTTGGGACTTGAAAACTAGCGCTATTTTAGCATGAGTTTGACAGAGAGCTTTTCTGAAAGCAATTGGATAACCACACAGCAAGCAGTGGCGATTTATGTGATTGAAGAACATCCTATCATGTTCAACATCTGCCATCAGATTAAACGTTTTAATTCTTAAAAGCACATAATTAAAATAAGCAAACATGGAGATTATTGTGAGAATATAAATGTTCAGCAAAGAAAAGGGGGAAATCAGGGGCAAACTAAGATAAATATGTTTCACTGTTTGAATGTCTAGTATCTCTGAAAACAAATTGATTTTCCAAACCAAAGACTCTCCCAGCTGGTTGGCACATGATTCTTTTTTCATAAAATCTGTGAAAAGTAATTGAAGGCATTTCCCCTCTGGTGCTTAGGACAATTCTTAAATACTCAGGAATAGATATTCATATGTCACAGTTAGCCAGTGAGAAGCACATTAGTATTGAAAAAAAGAAGCATAGAAACAAGTTCCGTACAGCCTTCATCACAGAATGGTTGTCCAACTCACAGCTTCAATCTCATCTCCAAAGGTTCTGTTTCTTAAAAGGCACTGTAGAAAACACTTCACAAAAGATAATACAGATTGAGTTTCTCAACAATATGTAATAGATAGAATTATCACTTGCTTGGGTAAGATTTTTCTTCCTCCACAGTGTTCATTCCTCTATTTTACTTCTCCCCGACTCTGACTGGATGTAAGCCTTAACTGAATTTATTCGAATTAAGATTGATTATTTCACAAATCTTTAAATTGTTTTAAAGCTGTAGCCTTGTGACTGAGGATGGTTTGGTATGAAAATCAGAATAAAGCCATATTGGATTGGTTTATATTTCCTTTTTTTCTAATAATAACTAGTGTTAATTTATTAAACTATCGTTGATTTCTTGAAAATGATAAAGTTTGTTTTTATTTCAAATATAAAAGCAAAATACCTGAATGCAATTGTTGGTATAACAAACCAGTAATTAAAAGAGAACATATTGAGGGATTTTATATACAGTATTGATGTCAACATGAAGGAGAACACTAATCTCTTGTTTATAAAATACCTTGGTAAATGATCGTTCATTAGTTTATTTTCTGAGCAATAAATTCAAAGTTTAGTGCAGGAAAAAAAAGTATGATGTAAATGTCATGTTTGTGAGATATCATTAAGAAAAGGAACAATGTCTGACTTAAGTTTACTCTAAGAAACTGACCTGCAGTTTTTTAAATTCTTGTGATTGTAGGTTTATGCTTCAAGCATGGAATGCTGAAATGACATTTCAATGTTATGTTTTTAGTAAGAATAACTATACCCAGCAAAGTCCACCTACTGTCTTCACATGTAGCACAAGATTAATATTTACAGTCATTAGAATATGTACAGTTGTGTAAAACAAGTTGCTACTTATGTATTCTTCCTCTTTAAACCAGGTAGCAATAGAACAAAAAAAACCTCTTACTAAGGCTGACAAGCTGCAGTTAACCAAAGATGTGGAAAAGAGAGGCAGGTGTGATGGGCTTCTATACAGACAAAAAGTTACACTGATATTTAAGAAAAAGTAAGAATACTGAGTCTTCAAAATTTTATATAAAGGCACACCTTACATGCTTTGTGTTTGTTTCACTTCAAATCCTTGACCAAATCTAAAGGTGGAAATGCTAGTTCTGGTGCAAGGTTGCAAAACAACAGGACAAGAGGAAATGGCCTCAAGCTGTACCAGGAGAGTTTCAAGTTTGACATTAGGAAGAATTTCTGTACTGAAATTGGAATGGCATTGGAATGGGCTGCTCAGGGAAGTGGTGGAGTCACCACTCCTGTGAGTCTTCAAGAAATGACTACACATGGCACTCTCTGCTATGGCTTAGCTGATGTGATGCTGTTCAGCCAAAGGTTGGACTTGATCCTGGATAACTCTACGATCTGATGACTTTGATGTATCTATGATTCTATGCTCATGTGACCAAATATAAGCAGAAACTTGTACTAAACTTTGGCTGTATAACCAACCACCGTTATGAAGCCTGGTGCTGCAGGGAGTCTATATTTTACTGAGGCCAAACATCTTAGATATCCACTTGGAATATTTGCTTGATTTGTCGTTCTCATGTTTCAGTGTTTTATGGTAGGACACACAAGTGTCTTCAACAGAACAAAGCTTAAAAACTTTTTTACTGGAAAAAGTAGATAAATTGTTAGTCCCAGTTTTTATCTTGCCTGTGAAGTTGAAGATAAATTCTGTGCCTACTTTTTCTAATATTCTCCTTAGGTTCTACTGCTAATTCCTCAGATTTCTTTCAGTGGGCCACCCTTTCTCCAATCTGAGGACATAATTTTCTGGTTTGTGTTTTCTCTTAAGAAAAGAGAACACATGTAGTCCAAGGAGATAAAACAAGACATAGTCAAACACTTCATGTCTTGCCAATAAAGCATGGGATGATATTACGTGGAGAAATGGAGTCACCTTGCATATAAAACCCAACAATCTAGGTTTCATTTTTCTTTAAAGTTTGTATTGGTTACTCATATGGGCCACAGCCTAAGGCTTGTCTTCGCTGCCCTTTATTAGCTATACTACTAAACTGCTACAAAAACCTATTCACATTCTTCCTGGGTTGATCTCTTCTCACCCTGAAATTAAGATACTGAAGGATGCTCTTCTGGCCCTTATAACTTCCAGCTTCCTTTGTCAACAAATAGAGTACAAAACAGTCTTTTGCATTACTATCTTTCTGCCTCTCCCTACTGCCTACCACACTGTTCAGGAACGTGAAAGATCCACTGTGTTACAAAGCCATAGAATGTATCACTTCTTATTCCTCTACCAATATCTGGTCCAGAGTTAGAATCCTCCCATCCCTCCCTCAGATCTCACCACACAAGTCTTCCTCTGTAAATGGTATGCTATTCCTACACCCCTTCCAACCACTGCCAAACACAACACTGTCTCCACCCCCATCCTGTAGCTGAAAGTCCACAGTGCCCATCTGGACACTTACCTAAACCAAGCCATCCATGTGTCAGAGCTATGCCTGGTGTTTGGCAAAGCTGTAAAGTAATTATCACAAAATTTTTTTTGAGGTGTTTTAACTAGCAGGTAAAGATAAAAAACTCTGCATCTGGTGTTCCACAGGCACACATTTTCACCCCAGTTTCACATGGGTTGTGTCCTAAATTACCTTAGATAATGCTTTCATTCATAATTATTTCCTTTCCGAATGAAGGACGAAACTTCGGCACACTGCTGCAAGGAAAGGGAGACTGAATAAAGAAAGGAGAGTTTTCATTGGTTTTAAGGTCAGAACGAACCATTATGAGTAAGTAGTCTGACTCTTTCTAAAATACAAGATTTAAAATTTAACAGTAGTTTTGTTGTGGTTTGATGCTGGTTTAAACTCCAAGCACACAAAATCTGATTGTTTGCATAAGGGAAAAAAAATGGAATATTGAGGAAAACGGGAAAACTACAAGGAAAAACAGGCCCACACTTAAACAGTCATAGTCTAAAGGAGATTTATTACTAACAGAATTAAAAGTAAAAAGGAATTCTAAGAATTTAAAGCAAACTCCCCTCTCCTTCAGCATCCCCTCTGTCCCACCAACCCGTGAAAAGGAAAGAACAAAAAATGGGATTTGGTCAGTACTGCAGTTCTTAAAAGTCTCTCCAATATTTAAAGAAAAAGAGTTTCTTCTGCTTTAAAACCTGGTTTCCAAGCTGTTACCAGCAACAGTCTGCCTGGAAAGAAACAGTCTGCTGATGTGGAAAAACATCTCTCCCATGAAAATCTTACAGTCTTCTCACACTGCCAGTCATGGACCATAACATGCAGTTTTTAGTCTTTTAAGGATGAATTATTCTAGCCTGAAAACAAAGGCTCTCCTCTTCTAAATCTCTAAAAGCCTTTCACTGCTTCTATATGGGCTGGCATAGGCATTCTCTTATCTTCACAAGCCGTGCGTGAATTTTTCCATCCCCCCTTGTACTTATATGAGTTATAGAGCTAGAGAAAAGAGTTTGTAACATTACAGTTTTTACCACAACTTGCAAGAAGCATTTTAAGCTCTAGTGGTGGAAGCCCCTCTGCTCTCTTTTCCCGACGCCATTTTTAGCTTCGTCTCACGTGATCTCAAACTTCCCCTCTTTCTGACCTTGAAGTCACCATGTTAAGGAGTTGATCTTGTTCAGGCTCTACGCTGAGGAAAAGCATAAAGCATCACTCTCTTTTTTCGCTGCTGGCTGCATGATGTCTTCCTCTGTTTGGCGTGAGCTGTGCTGGCTGCAGGGAAAAGGAGGGGGCTCCGCTGGCTCCTGTTGGCTCCGTGCAGGGCCACAGCAACTTCAGATCTTATCTTGGCCACGCAGTCCCGGTTCAGTCAGGGTTGTCCAGCCGCATGGCTACTCACGGCTTGGGGGTGGCTTCCTGCCTGCTTGGCCCGGCACCGCCGTGCTGGGGGTTGAGGGGGGGCTACGGGCCTGCTCTGGGACAGGGCCCAGAGGCCCGCTTCCCTCTCCACCCCTCAGCCAGACAGCAGGAACAAAAGAAACTTCCCGCCCTTGTGCTGCCTTTAAATATGCAAATCATAGAGGCGTTACCAGATTACTCATTGGATTAGCAACTGGTCCATCAGCTAAGTTTCAACCTACCACATAGTTTGGTCATTAATCTTATAACTTTTAAATTCATATCATTACATGGTGACAAAAAAAGGTATCCCATTCTGGAAGGCACAATACAAAAAGAAAAAAACCAGAATGGCATTTAAACCAAAAAGTGGTCCCTCTCCCAAAAGGCATTAGTGAACAAACAGGCCAAAATGAGTGTGGGGAAGGATGTCAATGTCCAGGCAGACTGAGTAATGTTACTGTATTTGCTTGAGTGGCAATAACCTAACAGAAAGGACAAAACAAAATGGTGGTATGGTAGGGGACATGGGAGAGGAAGAAAAGTGAAGACATTATAGAAGGGGAAGTAAGAAAACTGAGACCACTGACATGTGACCATCGGGTAGGAGTCTATGCAAAATATGACAGCTTTTGTATTTATTCTTCCCTGCTGCAACCCTGGACTGGATCTCCTTCTGTAAACTTCAGTGTTTTATTGCAAAGACCTAGATAATTATAGGACTTTACTGAAGAGTCCTTTCGTAAATGCTTCTGTGTGGATGCAGTCCTGGCTGGATATAGCTTTGCCTTCTCGTTTGATAACTCTCTCTGTGGTACCGTAACTTGCTTATACCACGTCTCTGGCTGGTGGAATCTCAAAAGAGAAGGACTGGAGAGAAAGATGTTCATAGTCTGAACATCAAGCTTGTTGTCTCTGCTTTTGCATCTATGGAAGTTAATGCTGTAAATTTCACTGGTTGGGAAGTGATAAGTACAGGGCCATTTTGAGGGTGCAATTACCCTTATTAACCATGACTACATCCAAGTTAGTAGGTTTTCTTACTAGATCTTTTTCCAAGCAAGTATTTATTCATTATTAATAATATTCTGCTTTCTTGTAATTTATTTGCTTCATACATATCAATTTTTTTATATTATAAAGAAAGAATGCTTGGGAATCAGAAGTATTAATTTTTTAATTTTGTTTTTTGAACTGTCTGGGATATCTCCAGGTTTATAAAAACATGATTAAAGGGTTAGAGAGTTCTTATTTAACTTTTTCAAAAGGCCAATATTATATATATGACTTCCAGGATTTAAAACAATAATAAAACCAAAAATAATGCATTAATTTAATGGCTGAAATGCTCCCCAAGTAAACTTCAAATAAAGAACTTTGAATTACAAGTTTCAGAAACCTATAGTTTTATTTCTTAATTTTCTGCAAAAATTATGTGTATTTTGTCTTTCAGATCTAGTAAGGTTTAAATCACTGACATGATTTCTTTATATACCAGAGTGTGAGTAAAAATTCAAACATTTTCTGTCTCTAAACCCACCTGGACAGCAATGTTCCACATCCACCTTTGGCCAGCCTTCCTTCTGTTACTGTCGGTTTAGATTTATAATATCAGTGTAACCCTTCCCTATTTTATAAATACTTCAAAATTTTTATTTAACTTACTATTTATTATTTCTGTTTTATTTTATGAACAGTTCCTTTAGGCAAATATTATTTCTCAATAGCATAACTCAGAAAGAAACACCAGAGTAAGTTCTTCAGATTTTCAGAAGTTTTGTAGATTTGCACATGAAATGAACATTTTATTCAGTCTAGTTAGTGGAGATGTGTTATAAATTGAGGTCCAATTTTGTAATTAAGTAGAAGAGTGAATTAATGGAAGCTCAACAGAAATAAAATATATGTATGCTTTATTCTAGGTCAGCATGACCTTGTCTTTGTCCTAGCTAGACAGTACTGAATTCTGAAACTGCCCACATAATCTGAATTTTTACCTTCCTGTCATAGCATAAAGGTCTTGATACTCATTTAGGATGATAATAAGTAAGCCTCTTCATAGAAATTGAAATTACTGAATTAGTCACCATTCCTGGTTAATTATAAACTATAACTGTCCATTTCCGAACTATTCATGTACCATAAAATCACTATCAGTTCTACATATTGAAATATCTTATTTCTGCCTAGACTAATGAATCCTACCAGTGTCTCCACAATAGAGCACCAAAACCTCCAGAAGTAGAATAAACTTTTCTTTTAAATTTTTATTTTTTATTTCTATAATTCAGAAATCAAAAATTAAAATAAGATAAATTGAGGTGCCACTACTGGAATACTCAGATTGTCTTCTTCACTGCATTTTGGTATGAGCTCTGTCAGGACTACTACTGAATTTTTTAAAATTTTCTCTCTTTGATTACTCTCTGCAATTCACAGGAAATAAGCAGTATGCCATCTTGAAACAAAGATTCAGGGATATTATTTCTTTAACTTCAATTGAAAACTATAAAATTACTTGCAAAACTGTAAGAAAAGTTGAATTCTACTGATTTTTATATCTTTGAGATAATAGCATCATATCAATCTGTACTGATAATAAATAAAAAGAAAAAAGATATTGTATTATAATTCTCTATTGAAAATTAAAACTGAAGCTTACTGAGGAAAAAAAGAATGTTCTTAGAATGCAATTTCAATGTTAAATAGGGTCATAATTTATATATTACGATCACTACAACTTTTTTTTGATGTGGAAGGGTTGTTGTTTTTCTCATTTAAGTCCCTTTTACTGCTAAGGAACATAAAATATCCAACTTTTCAGAGTACCCATGATATTGACGTTAAATAAATAAAACAATAGAAAGAAATACACAAAACAATAGAAAGAAATATCCAGCCATTTCATTTATCATTGTCAAGAATATGTCAACAGACATCAATCCCCAGGTAAAACTCTTAACAAGTGCTTTTATTTCATTAGTATGCTAATTGAAGCCTTTTTAATAAGTTTCTTTTTTAAAGTCTGTCTTACATTTGAGGATGATTCCTCCAAAAATTTTATTCAAGCATGAGGTGGAAATATTACTGACATTTTTTCTTCTGCGATCTCCTGCATTTTTTAATCAGTAGATTAAAATTCAACAGCTGCTCTAATGGAAATGTGTGCCGTAGCTTACAAAACCTACCTCAAATATCCATTCAGCATTGAATCTTATCAGTGTTTCTGAAGAAGATGTAGAGAACAGAACTGTTGTTTTCTTTATTCCTTGTATTTCTTTTTGAAAGAAAAGATGTATTTTCATTTGGAAATAAATAAGACAAATAATTATGGGGCAGGTTAAGATGACAGAGCAGCCAATCAGTCTTGTGAGCAGACTCAAAAGTAAAAGTGATCTCTAAAATAATTAATCCCTTTGGTACTTCTCAGAAAATTCTGATCTTGTGTTTTCTAAGAAATTAAGAAAATATTGCTCATTGGGTTTTGGTTTTCTTCTTACTTTTGAAGTTTCCCCACACCTTCTTTTCAAAAGTATTTCTGAAGGAATGTTTTGGATAGCAGTAGTGTTTTTCCAAAGCTGATCAGGGTTAAAATGCAATAGTTCCAGTTACCCTGGACTTAGGACAAGACTGGAAGTGATTTTCAAGTCTTATTCAGGGTTATTTCCCACCTGAAGCTGAGATAATGTGAAAATATAAGTAACCACAGAAAAATAGCTCAGCAAGAAATGTTGTATTTTTATAACAAACATTATAAATATAAATACATTTTTTAGGGAGTTCAAAACATGGGGTTTTTTTCTGAAACATATAAAACACATAATAGACTGTTGTTAGTTGCTTGGCAAGAATATTTTTGATTTTCTGTTGAATTTCATATTTATATTGATGTAATAATTTAAAAAATTAGAAGCTGAAAGACACTTGACTTCTTTAATTTAAAAAAACAAAACAAAACAAAATACTGTTAATATTATTGGAGATTTGGCAAGAGCTGTTATCGAATCAGAAGACAAAAAGTTACACAATCCTCAGTGATACATAAGATTATTAAGATGCTCTTGTGCTGAGTTTTTCTGTGGTTTTTTTTTCCCCAAACTGTTTATTCCTTAAAAAGAAGCGAGTAGGAGAGGGTTTGCATTTTGTACTTGATTAGAAGGACTACAGCAGGGAAAATATGCTGAAGAAGCTGAACAGTTGATCTTCTACATGCATGTTTGAAAACTGCAGTTCTATTCCCAAGCATATTGTATTTATTTTGTGTGTATTATACGTCCTCTATTTATGAAATTTGCCTCTGCTTGTTACAGGCCACAGGTGGTGTATTGAGTTTGGCCTCAGGATGAAGATTTGCCAGGCTTGCTCTGTTTGAACTTGTCTTGATGTGCCTGGTGACTCGTTTTTTCCTGACCCCAGAGGGGCTGGGAAACGTTGACCATAACACCAGATAAAGGCATAGACACTTTAAAGGGTATATATAACAATTTTAATTGTAGCATTATTAATGATATTTTGTGTGTAAGGCTGGTGTTCTTTCCTTTGTTTTGGTTTTCTTTCTTTTTTTTTTTTCGTAACAGCTGCATCTTGACTAATAGTAATTCTACAATTAAATCTTCAACTTGTCAAGAATATTAATTATAAATTCTTGTCTTTATATGTTTCTTTCTTCCTCTTCTATCTGTAAGAAAATTTTGAGCATAAAATTGAAGCTTAAACTTCCACACCTTCTTTCTATGATGAAATAATATCAGTTCAATCTCCCCCTGTTAGAACTCATACCATTTTCATGGAATTCTTAAATTAAATGACAGCCAAAAGGTGATTCTGAAATAACTTGCCTCTGTACAATTACTTTGCCTCTATCATGCCTGTACATGTTTCTTGCTGGGTAATAACAGAGGCTCCATTGCCTCTTTCTCCATGGTTTCTTTGCTTCTTTTTTTTTAATTTTTCCCTGAAGTATTAAAAAAAAAAAAAAAGTAAAAATGAATTTTCTTTATGTTTTGCATGAATAAGTGGCAAAATACATTACTGATATCTTAATCTCTCTTCACTGGTTATGTAATTAATCATTCAGTTGTATACATGGAATTCCGATCATTCTAAAATGTCTACATTGATTGTATATATTTATCATTGAAAATGGGATGTAGATTAGCAGAACATTAATGAATTAAATAGGTAATTATTTATTCTACAATAAAAGGTCATCTATGGTGTGACATCTGTGGTATGATCAAGGTTTTTAAAATACAAATTTACCTAAGAATAAGTTGTGTGTTATTTCATTGATATTGCCAGTCATCTTTAAAATGCAGTTCATCCCTCTCTTGGAGGTAAACATGTTGAGCTAATAGGGACTTCTGAATAGGCAGGAATCAGAAAAAATCTGTCACTTTGGCATCACACTCTCTCAGAGTACTGAGGACAAACCTGTGCAGAGAATAGCCAAGGTGGACTCAGACTGGGAGGTGAAAGCAGAACCAGAAAGTCCAGAACAAGGGAGGTATCTTACTCCAAGCACAAAAATAATTCTTGTGTACCTGACACTAACCACTCCTTTATCTGGGTGTTAAACTTGCACAACTTCTAGTCCATCCATACACCCCTTAGCCAGTTCCGTGCCATTAGCCTTTCTGTCCACCTTAATGTAAGTTAAGATGATAAGATTTTGAATATCAGTGCCCTACAGTGGTGGAACAATATTGCAGAAAATTAATAGTGGTTTGGACTGGGCCTAAACTATTACCCAGATTGATGTTTTCTGAAACTGGTTGAACTACAGTGCTGGTTGAAATGTGGAAGAGTTAACATTAGGAGGAAATACTAGAAAAATACCGGAAATTCGGGACTGGATGCTGTCTGGGAGCAGCCCAAACTTTGTGACCATCCAGCTGCAGGCTATGCTGTGGTAGAAATCTCTCAAGGATGCTGAGGAAGGGCTAAGGAAAGAGCTCCAACAGTCCAAGTCCTGATGGAGCCACTGAAGCTCAAATGTCACGTGCAAAGCCAGGTGGAGACTCCACTAACACAGCTTTAATTTAATAGCTGTAATCATCACCCAAACATTTCTTAAGTAATGAACTCAATATGTAGGCAAAAATTGTGACATATTTCATTGCAGCCTGAGGACTATTTAAGGCAAGGAGAGCTACTACAATTAATGTATTCTGTCTCTGTAGATAATTTTAGCTATATTTATCAATATTTAGCATTTTCAGCAGTTGTCTTCAGGCTTTAATTTTCATAAGGAGTCTTTATTATTCTCTTCAAAATGGCTGTCACAGAACATGACTTAAGAAAATATCAGTTTTTCCATAGCTAAGTGTTGTATAAAGTCTAGATTTAATAAGGGTCAAAGGTCAATAACCTTTCCTGAATTTTTTCCTAAAAATTTTTCAGAGAATAAGGTCCTAAATTTTTTTAAGAGAAAACATACATGAAGAAACCACCACCACCTAAACATCACAAAGATTCATGACAAATTTCTAAAGGTAGTTTTAAGTGTAGAAAAATGTCTATTGAGGAATGTCTGGGGTATGTAAATTAGGCTAAATTTGAAGATTTTAACAAGGCTTCTTTTTGCTTCTCAGAGGCAAACTTGAAATAAGGCTTAATTTTCTGAATCTAATTTTTTTATCCCCTTTATATTTAGTGATAGACAATCTAAAAAGCATAAGGAATATTCAGGTACAATATAAGTAACCAAATTACATGAGATTTAGGCTTTATTGAAAAAAAAACATTAAGAAATGGGAAGCTGGAGTTAAAGTATTGAAAATTGATGAGAATTTTTGGAGTATTTTTTCCAACAGTGTTTATCCATCCATCCATCCATCCATCCATCCACCTATTAAAAAATTTTAGCTTCCCTATTTGATCTTGATAGCTACAGTATCTCTATTCCTATGTAATATAGTAATGCTTCCCTTTTGTACTATAAATACACAGAAACACTATGAACCAACATATAAGTAATTATGTTTATTTTTCTTTATTTTATATTAGCAAAGAACATTGCACAGATGGTTTTTAAAGTTTAATTAATAAAATATGACAAAGTGCAAACTCTTACATAACAACTCGTGCTAGTATGAATTGTTTGGGTTATGACAGTTTTGTTTTTAAATCAAGATTTCCTGAAGTCTTTTCTGCAATGTCTGTTTTATAATAATTTATTTCATTTACCATGTAGTGTCTGGTATAGCCAAAGCAAATATTTTTCTGATAATAATGAGTTCTGTACTAGAAAATTCCTTCATATTTTCAAGTTATATCTGAAGTGAGTTAGTTACATCTAGATAGTTAGGATTTTTCTGAAACTTACGACTTTTTTATTGTTTGTTCATACACTTAGTAGCCTTTACCTGTTTTAGAATAAAACATTTCACTTCATACAAGAAAAGTTGTTGCTTTGATTCATAATAATCACTTTGCTGCAGTAATAAATGGACTATATTTGTAATAAGTAAACTCTGAATAAGATTTCTTTAGGTGTATAAACTTCAAATGAACTAGTCTTTTTCCTTTTATCCTAATATTTTGAAGCTTTCTATCTTGATCAATTTCCTTTTTAACAGTCTCCTCAAGAACGTTTGACCAAACATCATTTTTGTTGAAACGTTATTGCACTACCAGATTCTTTGATCTGCCGCAATGTTACAAATTTTTATTGATGGGTTGTCAGAAAAAAAAAAAATCTGAATGTGTGTAACTTATGCCCCAATTTTGTTTTAGGAAATTAAGGACATCTCGGACTCCTAAGAGAGGATCAGATAGAGATTAAACAGCTGAATACCAGGATTTAAAAATGAAAATTATGTTTCTGAAAAGACTGGATTGTTGACATTGCTCTAGGACACAGGAAGGAAAAACTGCTCTTTCACTCCTATAAATATGCTAATATTAAGTCAATTGTCATTATATGTCCAAATGAAATAGGCAGCTGCCAAATATTTCAAGTGGAAGGTGTCTTGGAAAAGAAGTCTGACCAAAAATATATTTCATCACAGGCCAAGTACATGTGCACTGACATAAAAGAGGTTGCATTAAATGACTAGGCATCTTAATACTAAGCCAGAATTAGTGCCAGAGACTTAGAAGACCTTACAAATGAAGACAAGGATCTAAGCCAGGTACCAGAAAGGATCTTCTTCCAGTAATTCCATGGTAATATACCAGGAGCTTAAAGAAAGCTTGCAGTGCATGTTAGAAAAGCAGTATACCTTGGTTTGTGCTTTGATCGTCTTTCTAACTCAAATCATGTTGCACAGCGAGCATGTCTCACGGAAGTCTTTCAGAGCATATATCTCAGAAATAAATGGTTCTTCCCTGACTGTACCTTATGTAGTAATTTATGGCGAGAGCCAGCAAAACACTTTAGCATCTGTTTAATGTCAAGCATGTAAGCAGGCTACTTGACACAGTATGTTTAGGTTGTTTATTAGATTGTAGAAATTACTGTAAAGTGTAAACAATTTTGCTAGCTGGATAGGACATCATTGTATAAAAAACCCAATTCCTTAATTACTAAATAAGAAAAAATGCTCTGATATATCACATTACCTGAGTGTATGACTGATTGGAGAAAAGACAACTCTGAGAGTCATTTCTGTTGAATGAAACAAAGATTTTCTAAGCCAACTAGAAAGAGGTTGGTGAGCCAAATTTCCACAGTCAAAAATTTGTACTCATCTGAACCTATATACTTACATGAAATTTAAACTGTAAATTTATGAATCTTTGATGTCAGCAAAATTGCACCAGTTAGCAAAAAATTTTCAAAATTTTTTCAACCAACTCAGTTATGGGCACAGGGTATTTTATAACTGGACTTCTGACTCACAGATAAAAATCTGATGTAAACATAAACAAAATCATACCTGTAAACAGACAAGCTATGGAAGCATTTAAAATTCTAGACTCTAGAATTTTTCTGAAGCTTAGAGAATTGTAAGCATCTATATTCAGTCATGTCCACATTTAAAACTGACATACCAATGGGTATTTGAGTGCTGTAGAGTATGCTGCTAGTCATGCAGACATAAATTTGAGACATCTCTGGCTTTAGTATCTCCTTGGACAAATATTCCAACTAGTAGATCTCCATAAAATACATGGCACTGGACTTCCATCATGGTTTGAAAGCCAATTGAGAATAGAATACAGTGCTGATTTATGAATGAATGCGGTGTTATGATACTTGAACTGAGATATTAAAAGTGTTCTTTGCATAGATAACTATTGTTCTGCATCTTTCGTTTACTGTACTGTGAGTTTCAGGTTCTAATTTAGGCATTATGGTATCAAGTTTATAGACCTACCTGTGACATATATTACAATTAATTCTTACCTATGTACAAGTATAAACATTGTGGAATAGTCATGGCCTAGCTCTAGCAGTTTAAGCCAAGGACCTTTTGAGACCAGAATAATAGTCAGAAGTGCATATCCACAGCAGAATAAGAATAGTGGAATTTTGCATGATACTGTTTTACTTAATGATGTCTTGTTGACCAGTTATTCAGTGCAGGATCTACCTGAAATAGAATTATTTCTGTGTTTTCAGTAACTCTCTTCCGTTCATTTTCCTACTCTTATCATAAACTTATGTAGAATTCTAATTCTATTTTAAACAAACATCAGGCATGTTTGATGAATATTATCCTTTCATTCCTAATTTTTAACTGACTCTTTTTTATCAACTTGTAAAAAAAGGTTCATCTGTCTGCTTTATCCCCAGCATTAAATAAGTAAATAAATAAAGTCTTAAATAAATTCTCTAATGGGATCACTGTAGACCAGAGCAATACAAATATGACTCTGTTTAGTCTCTCCACAGTTAAGTTCCTATCCCAAAGCTAATATGTGGAAATGCTTTCAGTCCAGCGCAGGACATCTTCATATAACAGATCTTTCAGATCAGATTTATTTCTCTTTTGGTCTGCTTAGGGTAGTTAAAAATGTTTTCTCCTCTCTTAGGCTTACCACAAATGCCAAAGGACTGAGAAAAACTGGGGGGAAAAATGAAGGCCTCTAGTGGCTGTTTTAACTTGTAGCAGTGATTTTTCATTCTTTCTTGGGGTCCAGCCACTGCTGTAGCATGACCATTTATTCAGAACATACACATACACACACACGCCTTACATCTCACTGACCACTCTACTGACCCTGTCTGGGTCTTTCTTGCTACCACTCTTTCTAGTAAAAAAAAAAATCCCCCAAAATGGTAACCATATCAACACATGGCCTGACACATGGCCTTGGGCACTCTGTAATGATGTCAGGGTACGTTGAATCCTGTTTCTTGTAAAATGTATCTCTCAGGAATTACTTTGTTCCCATGCCTTTCATTAAAGCTGTCAAGCTAAGATTGTTCAGTAATACTAAAAATGGCCATTACCATTTTTTAAAATGTTCATAATATCTGCAATTTATGTGTGATATCAATGTAGAAAACATTAACATTCATAAAAGATTACTCAGTCATTTTCTGAATAAATTAAGTTCAAGTGTGTTTCCGTAAATTACAATGCATTATTTATTTTATACAAGTTTGTCAAATTTACTCTGAATAATTTACTCTTCTCATAGTATTTTCTATATTTAGTACTTCATTAAGTATAAATCAATATGTACATTTATATCTAAAATTGGAGCAGAGCTTTTGCACACAGAACTAGTTTGAATACTGCCTGCATGCATAATAGCAAGGAATAACAGCTCATTAAAATGTTGAACCTGTGGTTAAGCAAGGAATGCTCTCCATTCATATAATTCATTTTGAGGAAGATATTTCATAGAATCATAGAATCATAGAATGGCTTGGGTTGGAAAGGAAATTAAAGATCATCTAGTTCCAAACCCCTGCCATGGACAGGGGCACTTTCCACTGGACCGCGTCGCTCAAAGCCCCATCCAACCCGTCTTAAACACTTCCATGACTGGGGCAGACACAGCTTCTCTAGTCAACCTGTTCTAGTGCCTCACCACCCTCAACCATTCTGTGATACATCAAGGGGTAAAAATAAATAAAAATAGAATAGCATTTTTCATAGCAGCTCATATGCAGAGGGGTTATTACAAATACAGATTTTCCCATTATTTCCTCTAAGTGAGGACCTGATGAGACTAATCCATGGTTTTGGGGGTTTTTTGATCATTTCTACATAATTTAATTTCTCGCCTTGAGCAAACTACTTTCTTTCACAGATAACATTGTGGTTAACTTCTCAATCACCTCAGTTGTTGCTTGCTTGAGGCTAAAGTTTTCTTCTATACTGGATGTAGACATTCTTTTGCTATCTTGAGACATCTTTCTTTTTGAGACACTTGCCATGTCCTCCTTCCGTCAATGTAAGTATGTATGGTCTTTCTTTATCTCCAGCACATCTGCTATTTAAGAGACCTTTTGTTCAACTGATTGTCTCTTTCAATGTAAATCAGTCCTTACATCCTCCTAGAGAGTTGTTTCCTTCTATTGAGAGACACCATTATTACCTTCACACTTAGTTCTCCCGTTAAAGTTCTAAGATTTTTTCTTAATCCCTCAGTGCCTGTATCCCTTTAGCATACAGAATACAAAATAAGGTCATAAATTTGACATGTTGCTAAGGTTAATCTTTGCATATCTAGATCATCTGGTGAAACCACTATGGTATTTCTGCTTGGAGATCCTGTCTACACGTGCTGATCCATGAAAGTCACTCGAAGTACAGTTACATGCCCAGTTTACCAGGATCACTGCTGGAGTAGCATGATCATGTATCAAACACTTGATGTAGGCAAGGACCTTGCAGACGACACACTGTATTCCAGTAGGCTTTAGCTAGCTGCTTGCTTTTCCTGTTGCTAGTGGTAGTAATTCCTGGAAAATGAGAATTCGGGTTGAATATCCCTGCTGCTCCTGCACTCAGTTTTCAAGGTAAATAGTTTTCACAGAAAGCAGCTGTATCTGGTTTGTTTGTCAGTAGCCTTCTNTTTTCAAGGTAAATAGTTTTCACATGGTTTGTTTGTCAGTAGCCTTCAATTTACACAGACATTGCAGTGATACTAGAATTTTATAGATGATCTTTTGGGTTTAGCATAAGAAGTCTAGGAATAAATTATATTTTTGCTTTAACATTCATTAAGCTCATATGTCAGAAATCTGCCCTTAGCTTGGATATCATATTTTTGTTGTCAGTCATTTTAATGGAATTTCCTAACAGTACCTGCTACACTGGCAGATACGTTGACTGACTGCAAGTTCAGCAGGGTGACTTGGTTCATGAGAAGAACTGAAATGAGCAGCATACTGAAAATGTTGCAGAATTGTACTATTTCAGCCTAGAAAAAGTGCTATTCCTGTATATCTCTGATGAGATGTTTCATTGTGTCATATGCCACAAAATGAACATTTTTACTGTACCACTCTCAGATTCTTATTCTGGGTGAAAGGGATATAGCATATGTATGGAGTGGAGGATTTACAGTTAGCTTACTCTTAACGATCTAATCAAAACATGGCAGATATATTGTCTAGTTACAACAATGCTAATACTCATGGCCCAAATAACAAGAAAATCCTTGCTAATTGCCACCTAAAATGCCTATAAAAGAAGGTATTCTATTCACCTTCTATGATATTATGTTATGGCTTCCAGTGTTCCTCTGGATGACAAAGTTAATGATCTTTCTCAAGAAAAGAAGTAAGAAGTATTCAATAACCTGAGGTTTTGGATGGGGAAACCATGATGTCTATGTTTTCTTTCTCAACAATAGCACAGTCCATTTGGGTATACTTTTATATGTCCCAAGTGGACTGCAAGTCTGTCACTTTCCAGCTTTCCCAGATTTTTTGGTAGTTGCACAACAGCTCACCATTAATGAACTGATGAAAAGGACAATTCTTTGTTGTGTAGTGACTTCTTCACTTGGTCAGGCCTGACCACGGGAGGCATTCACAGACCTTATAGCTGAAGTGTGGCAGTGATCACCTGGACACCAGCCAATTCTGAAAACAGGTGAAAATCAACTGAGACCAAGGCAGGCTTGGGTGAAACTGAGACCCTGTTCTGTCATGTCATAATAAAATTTAAGTCCTATTTTAGTACTGGCAAAATATTATTCGCTAGAAAACACTGCATCTGCTAAGTGTTGACTGTAATTTTACTGGTAAGTGATAAGGTTGCAAGCAACTACTTCCAGGAAATTAGAAACTATAAGGACGTTATAATAATAGCTCCAGAATATCCCAATACTGTTATCTTTTTCCTGATGTCCAATAAAACATACCCAGCTCAGCATATCTAGGAACTGTATCCAGGTTTAGGATGTATCCAGAGTATTCTAGCACATTTCCCATACAGTCATTATATAGATGCAATTATTACTGCATTCACTCATGCTAACGTATAGACTTTTCAAGATATAAGTACAAGGTCCAATGGAGCATGTCTTGCCCAAGATCAATAACTCCTTGAATGAATGGAATCCACAGAATCACAAAATATCCTCAGTTGAAAGATCATCCAGTCCAATTCCTGGCCCTGCACAGGACAGCCCCAAGAGACACACCATGTGTCTGAAAGCATTATCCAAATATTTCTTGAGCTCTGTCAGGCTTGGTGCTGTGACCACTTCCCCTAGAGCCTGTTCCAATGCCCAACCACCCTCTAGGTGGAGAATATTTTTCTTATATCTAACCCAAACCTCCCCTGACACAACTGCAGGCCATTCCCTTGGGTCCTGTCGCTGGGACCACAGAGGAGAGATCAGTGCCTGCCCCTCCTTTTCCCCTCACAAGGAAGCTGTAGACTGCAATGAGGTTTTCCCTCAGTCTCCTCCAGGCTGAACAGCCCAAGTGACCTCAGCTGCTCCTCATATGGCTTCCCCTCTGCAAGACTGATACCGTACAGCAGTTTGACAGAGCAAGAGGTAGGGAGCATCAAAAAGCCATGAATAAAATTCCATGGGATGGCTACAATACAAACACTAATACAGCTGGTCAGTCCTTTGACAAACTACAAAACAACATAGAAGTTTTAGTGGAGATCATTGATTTTAGTTATCTCATTGCTTATAGATTTTATCTGGTATCCTTGGCATTCTTGAGCCAATAAGGTTGTTACTGTGTCTAATCAAACTACAGCCAGAGTACACTTGTTCTAGCAGTTATCTCACCTAGAGCCATCCTATTAGATTCCCAATTTCTAGCTGTTAGCCTTTTCCATTGATAGCATAATCTCCAATCTCCCTTGCTCAAAATCATTCGAAAGTCCTTCATGTTAAAACTCTCTGACCTTTAACATCTGGAACTTTGCTTTCTCTCTATTTCTATGGCCTTTTATTCTGCTTTATTTTTGTCTTTAAAAACTGTGATAGATTTTATCTTACTATGTTATAGTATTAGATATATTAGATAACTTAGACAGATGTCACCTAGTGTTGAAAAATCTCAATTCTTTTGATTATCTTAAAAAATAAAACTTGCAAAGTGCCCAGAAATAGCTGCTAATAAATATTCCAATTCAGAAAAGATCACACTGCTTATAAGAACTTTAACAGTTTGGTCTCTATTTATCAAGAAGAGGTTTAAAGGTGACTTGGTGTCAGTCAATTTTATATAGTTCGATTTGTGGCCTCTTTTATTTGACTGAGGATTTTTTTAGGGTATGGAAATGAAACAAATTCACATTCAAAATAAACATATTAAAAATTAGCAGAATTAAGATTTCAAACAATCTGAGTAATAAAGTGATGTTTTCCACAATTTTTAATCTTCAATTTCAGATGAAGTGTGCCTTGAGAGATTCATTTTAATTCAACTAAAAATTCTAATCTTGAAAAAAAGATATGTTGAATTTTTTCTTTTTTTTTAATTTTATACCAGAGATGAGACCAGACTGTTCTTTCTCATGCTGATAGCTAAAAGTGCTAAACCATGGGCAAGAAATCATGAATGCTAATTCTTGTGTTTGTTTGTTTCAGTTTAGACCTTCTATCTAATTAAATCTCATATTTTAGCCTCTCTAACATAATGGTAAGTTTCCCATCACCCTAAAGTTTTAATATTTCATTGAATGTTCAGCATTAATATATAATATTTCAGTATTAGAACATGAGCAATTTTATTTTTCCTCATTTGGTATTTCAACTTTCAGTAAACTTTAGGTTTTCATTAAGGAACAGATTGGCTTATAAGTTTATAAAAGATGGAAATTCATTTATCAGAATTTCTTATTGAATTCTTTCTAGAAGTAAAAAGCTGGCTGATAGCAGCTAATGTGCCCAACCAATGAAGAAGAGCCTTTCAGAGTAAAAAATAATTAGACACATAAAATAAGTTGAAAATATGTGCATTTCTCCTGTTTTCAACCAGGTGCTACAGACAGAGAGAGATCTTAAATAATAACAAGATGTAAAATTATGGCACACATTTTACCTTGCATAAATCCCATTAAACCACTTGAAAAACTTTTGTAATCCAGCAAACCCATGATTTCATCCCATTTTTTACTTCTTTGGCACCTCTTCCTTAAAAAGGAGCATTAACAGAAAGAAGAGGAAACGAAATCCAGAAAAAAATAAATTAAGAAAATAAATTCAGAAAAGTCCTAGTCATGTTAATGTTATTTTTTTTCCCCAGTCAATATTGTTGCAGCATTCAGGAGAAAAAGCAAAACAAACAAATAGACAAACAAAAACCAAACAAAAACTCATTAAGCTATAAATGATACTATATACTTAATGGCATAATTTCAACACTTTGCAACAATTCAATCACATGCTTATTTTGTTTATTTCTTGTGGTGGTCATCCTCTTCATGTTTAGAATGAAAGCTTTTTAAGATTGTTATAAAGCATTCTTGTAGTTCCCAGAAGGGCTAAGTTCTTTAATATATTAAGGAAATAATAGTTTATTTAATATAGTTAAAAGCAACAACAAAACCAAAGACCAACAACATACATTGCATATACTAATTACATTCTGCCTAACAAGGCAATCTGTCCATGTTGCTACAGTATTATTTCTATGTAGATTCATAAACCCATTACCAGCCATTAATTATGCATTAATTTAAGCAATTAACCATGGAAGTGGCTTTACTGTCAGAGATATGATGTATAACCTAAAAGTCATTTGGTTAATGAGGAAAGGGAAGTGCTCTCTAACCGGGACAGGTAC
The DNA here is from genome assembly GCA_013397975.1 of Machaerirhynchus nigripectus. Lineage (NCBI taxonomy): Eukaryota > Metazoa > Chordata > Aves > Passeriformes > Dicruridae > Machaerirhynchus > Machaerirhynchus nigripectus. Next base: position 465,454 of record VZRQ01011262.1, on the reverse strand, counting down.
TTTGTTAGCAGCATCACTAATTACCCTGAAAAGTTTTTTACATGAGGATTCTGAATTCAGAAGTTTTGTTGGTTTTCCTCTCTCTCTAGTCACAAGAAAGAGAAATCCTTTCTTTTTCTAACTGCCTGTATTATATAAGATAGAATCATATAAAGGTTCAGGTTGGAAGGGACCTCTAAAGATCATTTGGTCCAATATCCCTGACACAGGAGGTGACATAGCTGGATTATAACTTTGTTCAAAGGCAGTGTATCTCAAATCAATGCTTCTCATGGAAACAAAGATTCCCAGTATTTACATTTTGTGTAGTATTCTTTGATGTAGCGCTATCTGTGTCAGATAGACCTAAAAGACTTAAAGAATGCATAAGGCAGAAGAAAATTTACTATTCTTAAAGCTGGATGAAGAGCAATTAAATTTTATGGTGTTGTCTTGCAGACGTAGCACAAATGAAATTAATGGACTAAGTATGTGCTTAAATACATAAAAGATCAAGGTCTAAATCTGCTTTATAGTCTGCCAGCAGTTACACAAGTCAAGTACCTCTTATTCAAATGTCAAGAGCCTATTATTCAAATGTTGATCTAGACAAATATTGCTGTTCTCTTTCTGGGAAAGTAGCAATAAGTAAATATAAAAAACATGGTAAATTAATATTTAAATATTATTGGCTTCTAAAGGAATAAAGGGGGAGTGTGTTTAAGTTTGGTGGGGGTTTTTGAGTGTTTTTTGTTTGGTTGATTGGTTTTTGGTTTTGTTTTTTGTTGGTTTTTCTTTTTTTTTGGGAGGGAGATTTCTTTTTCAATTAGTGAAAAAAGAGATCATTGACACGGAAAATTGAAAGTCTGATGCCCCAAGAGTACTAATATTAATGTATATACATACTTGAAGATTATTAGATTCTCCATGATAGACTTGAGGTCAGTCTGAGGATTCTAGTAGGCTGCAGAAGATAGGTATGCTATAATTCTATTTTTTTGAATTCTAGGTTAGATCACCTATACTTTACACCAGTGTTATGAACTAGGTCACTTGGAGGAAATTACTTTCATAGTAGTTCCATCAACAAGCTAAACACTGTTGGTTTTATTCCAAGCTAGTTATAAAAAAAAAATTAGGAATCACAAGCAAATATTTTAATAAAAATATATAGTTCTACTAAATAACAAAAAAAATCCATATTAACCTAGGTAAATTTGTATTATCCAATAACAGATATATTCAATTACAGATAAAACACAATGACACCTACCTTTTTCATACTACTTCAATATGAATAGGAAATATATAACTGAAAACTGCTGAAAACTATTTCTTTATGAAAACAGCTAACAAAAACAGAAGTGCAGGCTCATGCAAAATATATTCAGAAATATTGGAAAGGCATTTTTTTTGCAAGACACCTGTGTATTATCACTGCTTACTGGTTTAGCAGAAATACTGAATTCAAAAAATCTGCTCATTTAAAGTCAAAATATAAATACTGGAAATGTGTGTATGTGTGCTTGCATGAACATTCAAAGCTTTCTACAAGTATTTTGAACCTTCAGGCAGAATGTAGTCAGGGTACTTACACATTTTACAACTTAATAAAGCAGCAAATTAGATTTTTTATTTTAACCCTGGAGTGAGATAAAATTGATTACTTTGTAAATGGTTATCACAGAGAGTATTGTCAGGAATTGTTGAATGTTGAGGTTTAAAATAAAGCCACAGTTCCATATTTTTAATTACACTGTCTGAGAACATTCATAACATACTCACAAAGTTCTTATACATTTAACATTAAACTTCCATATTTTTACAGATATATATTGTAACATTAATTTTTTTTTCTGAACTTGGGTTCATTTGCTGTCCTTGTAAAACAGAACTTTTCTATTAACAAGACAAAAGATTACAGAAGAAATGTGGTCCAGGAACTCAACCACCGTGCTATCATCTTTTCACATTCTTTCCTCAAAGCTCACGTAAGGTGGAATAACATATGTGCTTCCTGACAAGTATGCAGCACCGAGAGCAAGATACACCTTTCCCACAAAAGGTCATACTATGCTATTCAATGCTGATTTCCTCATTAACCTAGTTTTTAACCAAGCTATGATTCTTGCTTTAGGCATCTCCATAGTTCTTCTCTATGGATACTGTTAACACCATTAATTAATTAATTCTGCATTTTTCAATTTATTGGTCACAATTTAAACAGACTATTATTCTGGGGATATTGAAAAGAACTATGCATATTGAGCTATATATATCGGTGGAGGCCGATGGGCCTGTCAAGGAACTGCAACAGCACCCTGGAGGGATGAGCCTTAGGATTTCCTCAGGTTAGGGTGACTCTCCCAGGAGGCCTTGTGTTGATTATGTTAACTGTGCAAATGTACCCCAGTTCTGTTTCCCTGATTGGCCTGTTGGTTCCCCTACCCCTTTCTGCCTTATATGTCCCAGTTCCAGAATGTTCCCCATTGGCCCTTGTTCCTTTGTTCCTCCCTCAGCGTCTTCCTACTGGTTCTCTTACCCTAGCCCTGCCTCTGCACCGCCCCCGTGCCCTCAGACCATTGGCCCTGATGCTGTCTCCGCCCCCATATAAAACCCTGTACCCTCTGTTGTTCCTGGTCTTCATCCCTGGACCCCTTCGTGTGTGGCTGCAATACACCTTCCCTGTGGAACCCCATATGGAGGCCCTTCCCAGACTCTTTTATCATCAGCTTGCATGTGTGTGTGTGTGTAACTGTGTGTATGTGCAGTGGCCTCGCCGAAGTGGCTTCATGTGGAGATGCTTTTGGGAAGGTCATGGCACTTTACCACCTGCACCTGCTGCAACACTATATTTTTATAATGACATTTTCATTTGTATTTTAAAATTTTAGTTGTTTTTATTTTAAAGAAATCTATTGAAGCACACATTAAAGTTATTCAAAAAGACTACAGTTGCAGTCAATATGTTTTTTGCAGTCATATATGTTTTTGTAGAGCTGTAACAATATAATATGGTGTATTATCCATCTGAACTTTGAACAGCATTTCTGGGAAAATACTGGTGATAGACTTTAGGTCTCCAGTACTCAGCAAAGGTGAGTCCATGATCATCTCTGCTGTCAGCTCAGTTTGCTGTTTCACTCTTTCTCCTCCACCGATCTGTGCAATGACAGTTAGTTTTCAGAAACAATAAAGCTTTGACAAGTAAACTGTTAGTAAGGACAATGAAATAATTTTGTGCTCCTAAGATAAAACAACACCACAAATTTAAACATAATCACACTGTATATTTTTTTCCCCATTAAGCAAACCTGAAAGCATATTATTTTTACACATTATTGACCTTTTTGACACTTCAGTTCTGTTTCAAACTGTAGTTAATTCTCAATTTTTTAGGTCTTACATAATTGCTAAAAATCTTCATCCAATTTAAAATGGGGTGTCCAAGCTTTTTGAGTGTATGAGTTGCATGATAGATATCATTAAATATTCCATGAAACATACTGTGTGCCTGTCAAAACCAAGCACAGGGGGACTACTGCAACTGCAGTTCCATTCACAACATATTACAAAAAAAATAATTAAATTGAGCTTCATTGGGTAAACAAGTATATGTAAGTGATTTGTAGATGTTTAGCTTTGCAGTTTTCTTTCTGAAGATGGAAATTCAGATTATCATTTCCAGTCTATCATGTATTCTATAATGTAAATGGAAAACAGGTTATTAAAAACTCAAAATTTAATACATGTATGTATCTGTATGAAAATACATAGATACAGTGATATTGGACAACCTGTGGTAATTTCCTGATTCTACTACTTTTCAAGAGCACCTAGTAACATAAATACCTCATAGGTTTACTGTCTTAATCTCCAGAAGAGAATAAAGTCAGTAGAATCAATAAAGATTTTTGTGTAAGAGTTTTGTTTGATTGTTTATTCTTTCTTATTGACAAAGCACTCAAAAACTTCAGCTGCTTAAGCAGGAACTCTTCACAGTACACATATAAATAATTTTGACATTGTACAAGAACGGAAGCATAAGAATTAACATTATTTCTAAACTCAGAGAAAGAAACGTCACATAAATTTTATATTCTCTAGCTTTTGAAGGCCATATTGACCCAGCAGAACTGCCAGCAGAAACTTTCTTTTTTATTTAAGTTAAGATAATTTAGCTGATTATTTGGACATAGTATTAAAGAGAATTAGTCCCTCTGAAAGCCTTCCTTTTTATTTTTGGTTTTATAACTAGATTCTCAGCTTTATACTTTTCATGAGCTAAAGCTATGCAAAGTTTATTCAACGCCTTCAGCAAATTAGTACTGTAGCAACATTAAAATCACCCATTGTAATTATACAGAATGACATGTGAAGGAATAAGTCTATTAGGTATTATTAGTGTTCAGTTTAGGTTTTATCAGCATATTCTTCATTTTCTAAACCTCGTAATTTATTGTATACAATGTCTAGTATTATTTTTTCACTATAATCTATATATAACATTTAGTTTTGCTTAGTAGCACTTAAGTAATTAGTAGCATCAGAGCCATGAGAAATTGTAGTAGTTATCAGATTGACTCATTAAGATGAAGTATCATTAGATATGCATAGATTTTTGTTAGATCTGTGAAAAGAGTGAGTGTTCTGGGGTGAATGTATGACACTGTATACCCTATCATCTGCCTATTGCCCAGACACGAGTTCTATACCTTTAAGCTAGGTCCAAGAGAGAGGGGGGAAGCAGATGGAATTCTTTCGGTGGCCTGTGTTCAAAACACAGATAACTCCCTCGGTTTTTCCCCAGCTCTCAGCTCTTTTTCTCAGGAGAGAGATGGAGAGTTAAAATTATTTGTAATTTTAAATTTTAAAATTAATTTAGTAATTTAAAAATAAAATTACTATTCTTTTAGCTAGCTTCTTGTTCAGTAGCTGAGGCAAGAAGTTTTTCCTGGGACTGTGGCGGCTTCTTCTTCTTCTTCTTCTTCTTCTTCTTCTTCTCCTTCTGGAGCTGTTCAGCTTTGCTCTGGTCTGGAACACCAGAACACCTCCAGGAGCCCCACACCACGGCCAGGATGGAGGCCCTAGGGCACCGCGCCTTGGCTCCGGAGGACCTCTGGAGAAGCTGAGGAGGATTCTAAAAAATCCACCATCTTTCTTCAGAACGAGAAGGTTTATTACCTAATATTATTCATTTTTTTCTCATGCCTGTGTGCACCCTACTTGTTAAATAAACAGGTTTTTTTTCACTTTCCTCCAAGAAATTCCTTTTGAACCTCTGGGGGAGGGGCTGCCGAAACCTGCCTTCCATTAGAGAACATTCATCTCAGGACATTTCCTCCTAATTTGTCTCAAACCGAGACAGTGAGCTAATAGAAAAAGTGAAGAAGGCAATATGCACTGTATCATTAAACAAAACATACCTTAACATAACAATACACCTTTTAAGTTCAGGAGATAAAAAGGAGCAATATGGGTAAGGCACATGTGCTGCTGAAAATCTCAGTTTTAAGCTTTTCTGACCTTACTGGTATTAAATGTCAAGAAATGTAATCATGCACATATGGCTTCATTAACAAATTGAACACCAAAAAGCCCCCAAACCTAGTAAACATGCAAAAAAAAACCCAAAAAACAAAAAAACCTGAAGCTGAGAAAGAACGATGGATTACTGAAATTGCACATAGATATGTTGACTCCCACTTGAGAAACTATAGCTAGAGAGCTTATACTTTATTCTAATTTTTGTGGATGTTTTATGCTAGCAACATGATATGCAGACACTTGATACTATATAAGGAAAAACCTTTGACCTAGGCCAAATGTTTTATTGTTAGTGGTTTATAAAGTGAAAGTATTAGTAGGCACAATTTTTGCAACATTAAGCAAAACATAATCGTTATTGCCACAAATAATATTTTAGTCACTTTGTAAAATTTTTTTCTTTAATTGCCTGTCTACTTGAGAACATTTAATTTATGCCCAGAGCCCATAAGAATCAAATAAATTAGTGATATAAAGACACTTCCTTTGAAATCTACAGAATGGGTGCTATTCCTCTCAAGGATTACAGGAATTGTGACAGAAAAATATAGCTGCCTTCTCAGTTTCACCTGTGAATTTTTTTCTGGGAATAATTAAAATTAAGAATCTGTTCTTTGATAATAAATAGTTGAGAAAGATATTGAATATGCTCCTAATTACTTGTTGTATGGTATGCAGTTAAATAATTTAATTAAGTTTTTGTTATCATAATTTATCTGTTTCACCTGCAGCTGATAAGCTCATAGATTTATATGGTAGCTGTCACTTTCTAATGAATACTTACGGATGATTTAATAAGCAGTTTTTAACAGTTCAGCTACAGAATCTTATTTTTTATAAATATACATGTATTTGAATGTTTAAAAGAAGTATGGATCAAACTTCAGTCAATTTTATTTGATAAAATTTGTTCTCATACGAGACATGACTGCTTAATGCGTCAGCTGCATCTTAATTCTTTCAATTATTTGAAAAATATTACATTAGGAGTTTTAGAGGTCACATAATTGGAGATTAGTGATAAAGGTTAGAAAATGTGAGAATGGGAAAGTATGTGTGTCTGGAGTAGAGGCAATTTTCTTCATAGCAGCTAGCATGGGACTGTGTTTTGCATTTGTTCTGAAAACAGTGCTGATAACACAGGGATGTTTTTGTTACTATTGAGCAGTACTGACACAGGGTCCAAGCTTTTCTGCTTCTCACCCCATTTCAGCAGCAAGGAAGCTGGGGATACACAAGGAGCTGGGAGGGGACATAATCAGAACATCTGATCCAAACTGACCACAGGGAAATTCCATGCCCTATGACATCAGCACTAAAGAGCTGTGAGAGGAAGAATGAAGTTGAGCCATTTGGAGTGGTGATTTTTGTCTCCCCAAGCCATCACTAAGCATAATGGAGCCCTGCTTTCCTGGAGAGGACTGAACATCTGCCTGCCCGTGGTTAGTGATGAATGAGTTCCATATTTTGCTTTGCTTGCACTTGCAACATAATCTTTCCCTATTGAACTGTCATTATCTCTATACATAAGGTCTCTCTGTTTTACTTTTCAGATTTTCTCCTATATCTTGTTGTGGAAGAGGGAGCGAGCAGCTGAATGGTGCTTGATTGTTGGCTGGGATTAAACCATGTGTCTTGGGATGATTTTATCATAATACTGTATTCCCCTATCATCTGCTTATTGCCCAGAAATGGGTCCCGCAGCTTTAAGCTTGGTCCGAGGGAAGAGTGTGGGGGAGCCAGGAAAATTCCTCAGCATGACTGGTGTTCAAGGACTCACACACACTCCCCGGTATTGCTCAGCTCTGCTTGCAGTGGGAGAGAGTGGGTTCCTGCTTGTGAGGTTAGGCAAAAAGTTTATCCAGGACTGTATACCGAAATCCTCCAGTAATTTCTTCATCTTCTTCTGGAACTGTTTGGCCTAGCTGTGATCCGAGAACCAGATTATCGGACGCCATGGACCGGCACGGAGGCTGCGGGGCCACAGCATCCCAGCCTTGGACCTCGGGAGGGGCCAAGCCATCTACAGAGGGAACTCTAAATCCACCAACTTTGCATTGAGGAGGTTTACTATTTTAACAGTTATACATTTTTCCTGTACCCTGCTGGCACTTTGTTTGTTAAATAAATAGTTTTTTTCACTTTCATCCAAGAAATTCCTTTCACATTGGTGGGAGAGGGAGCGCCAAAAACCTGTCTTTGAGGGAGACATTCATTCCAGAGCGGTTCCCTCCTAAATTTGTCTCAAACTGAGACACCATTGTATCTTTTTTGACGTATTTTTTTGACACCCAACACGGGGCTCAAAGTGTTTGAGATAATGACAGATTTGATTAGAAAGTCCTAGATTAAGTCCATAGCTGTTACTGCTGTTTAACTATGAATTGCCTGGCTTCTACGCTTGACATTGAGCTTGCTTGCCTTGCTCCTTGCTATATATTAGTGTAGTGCTTCTTTTTGTCTCTGCTGCTATTCCTGTGTATCTTTAGTGAACAGGCTGAATCTTCAGTGTGAATTCAAGTTGAAGGGGCTCTGACTTATGGGTGACTTCATGTGGGAAAAGGAGACCCTAAAGCATCTGTGGCCATGGATAAATCCACACCAGAGCAGGTATATCTGAAAGCACCTGTGGCTGTGGTTATTATGTGCTGCAGCAGGTATATGTCTAAAAGGCCTGTGGTCCAAGGATAAGTCCACACTGCAGCAGAAAAAGATACATCACAAAGCCACTGTGGCTGTGGAGAAGTCCACGATGCAGCATGTTCACCTTGAAGCACCAGTGGCTGTGCATGAGGTCATGCTGGAGCACTTGAAAGCGAGTGACCATGAATAAGCCGAAGACAGAGCAGAAACACCTGCACAGGGATTCCAGTCATGGGTATGGATGTGTTGGAGCAGGGTCACAGCTTAAGGGACTGTTGCTGTGGGTAAGGCCATGCAGGAGCAGGTGTATCTCTGAAGGTGTTATGGCCCGTGAGCAAGGCCACACTGGATCTTTGCATCTCAGAGAAACTGTGGCTGTGGACTAGTCTATGATGCAGCAGGTACAGCCCTGAAATAACTGGCTCATATATAAGTCTCCATATGGAGCTGGTACACTGTAAAATAAATCCAATCCAGAGCAGGGGCAAGGGTTCATTGCATAGTTAAACCCTATAACCTGACCTAAATAGACTAGGAGTGGAGATTGGGGCATATAAATATTAACTCTATGCCATTCAAAACCATCACAGGAAACCAGCATCATTACGCGGAGCATGTTATAGAGACGGCTAATATGAATCACACTGGTATTGTGATTGAACTGTGTATTGCAATTGCTGTATTTTACCAAAAACCCCTTACATTTGCATTGCATTATGCAGCATATTTTGTATTACTCTGCTTAATCAGAAATCTTCTGTAAAATCAACTATCTTTAACAAGTGAATTTGATATTAAGTATATCCTCCATGCATGGAATATCAAAAAGAACATAAAGAGTATTAAACTCGGTCAGAGGGCAAGGAAAAGTAGATGATAATGTTAGAAAGGATATTAGGTCAGCATCTTTTGAGATACTCTAGATAATAAAATTATTAAACTATATTGTATATAGTTAACTGGAAGAAAATTTTGTTCCAGCGTTTTTTCAGGTTGTTGCACACTATCAGAAGGAAAGTCTCAGAACAATTCTAAGAACAAAATCCCATTAAAAGTATGACTTTAATATTTAAATACAGTTTAATTACAGGACATGAATATTAAAATAATTTGTGATACTGCAATGGGCATCCAGCAGGAATTCTAGCTATATTTTACTTGTTTTCTTTCTTTATTTTTTTACTCTTATTTATTCTATTAAAACCAGATCACCATTCTTAAAGTAGCAAATCAAATAACCACAAGCACTGTATGAAAACCATGAAGGTGTGATGAAGGCCTCTCAGAGGGTATGGGAATATCTACTAAAGATAGTTTTTTAAATGCTAGCACTCAAAAAACCTCATCAGTTCTTTAGTTTTAAGTCAATTCATTATCACAGATAAAGTCTATGAAGCTCTCTTGTACTCAGATCTATCAGAAAGACTGTCTGGGGATTACTAAGCAGTGACCTCATATGACATGTTATTGATTTCAAATTGAAACCTAATTCCTAACTCTACAAAAGGACTGTAGTTCAGTCTACTGCCACTGTGGCTGTAAAGAAGTATGAGTACTGCAAATAAATTTCTTTTCTTGGCCATTACACTTGATGAGTTGAAAAGTCCTTTGGACATCTTCAAGTTTGTCAGTGTCAAATTTTGAAAAAAGTAACTCCAGATCCCCTTTAACTGCAAGGCAGAAGTTAAGGGAATAAATATCACATTTACTTTTTCTATGATACATACTCATTGCTACATTGTTAATCAGAAATAAAAAAATGAGAATTATGCAAATTCAAGTAATGTTTAAGAAGGTTATGACGCATATAGGCTTGAAGTTGGTACAAATCAAAAATAGTTCACTCTATATGCTGTAAACATTTTTCAATGCCTTCAAAGATTTATTTTTCTCTTTTTCTTTTAATCATTGCAGAGTTAATCCTATGCTGACTGTTCATAAGTCCTTTCAGCTTCAGTAGTGTTCAAAGCTGAAGACATTCAACTGCTGTCAGGATATGCCTCTCTAAGGTCTGGTAAACAGAGGAAGTTCTGCAGTTAAAGGCATTTGGTAAGTCTGAAGGAAGCTAATGCAGAGTATATCAGTCAAATGTCATCCATATTAAATACATATGGAAAAGGTCTCTCTACTAAAACTCAGATCTTTTCTCTGAAGCTAAAGAAATCAAGATTTCAACTGTAGGACCAGAATTTGTATAATCAAAACAAATCATAAATAAGTCCATCTACCTATTTTTGTTATCTCTTATCAAGCAACATCCAGCCCAAGCCACCTGGAAATGGAACATGTAGATAGTGGTCCCTCATAATCAGGTGTTAGTGATGTTTTAAAAGACAGAAGTAATAACTGCTATATGGACTGAGAAGAGAAGAACTCCATTCTCAGTAATGAATGGTTTTTAGGAATATGTTACTGAGCCAGGTGTAATATAATACCAAAAAAAAAAAAATTAAGATAATCAATGCCAATGTGTGACTAATGCTGTTCCAAACACTAGTCAGTGCAAGAACAAATACTAGAACAAGTGCAAGAACAACACTAGAACAGGTAGTGAAATAGCATAGCAACTTCACCACCAGGAAAAAATAACCGAGCCAGTCGGGGACACAGTACTGGTTTCTATAAGTTGAAGGAAGTATGTAAGTAGCCTTAAATAAGTCTGAGGCTTCTGGCAACAAAATATTACTGCTAAAAAAATATGATCGAAAAATTGCTGAAATGAAATGCCTAAGAGTCCTGAGTTGAAAAATCAAGGAATCTTTCCCCTACTTTGTGCAGAGTTCACCTGTCATCTGCAGTTTATTCCCAAGTGGACTGAAATTACCTATTCTGTACATGTTCTTATCACGAGTATCAGGTGCTGCATGCTCTTGTGCCTATGCTAAAATACAGAGTAGCATGGTTATTTCCCTTTCTAGTGTCTCTGGATTTATATCTAGATGCTTCAGGCTTTCTTAGCAGAGAACAGGTTAGCAGATAACAGTTTAATGTCTGGAAGAGCAGTAAGAAAACAGTATTTTTGTCATCTTGGTCCAAAAAAACGTGTCTTCAAATACTAGTATACTAGATGAAGAGCCAGTAAAGATTATTTAATAATAGCTTTTCCGTATAGCAAGGCAGATAAAAGTTGATCTATACATTAGTTGTAAAATCTGTTGAGAATAAAATATATGTCTTGAATCAAGAAGAATTCGAAGAATGGTGAATGCTTAAAATATTATTCAAAGAAGATGAATTCTTGAACAAGGATCAAACCAAAAGCCACAGAAGGATTTTTTAAACTTTACTTTATTTTTTGACCTTCTTTCAGAAAGCAGGTCTAAGGAATTTCATTGCTGCTTCTGCATTCCAGTGAGAATGCAATAAAGAACATACTATTACTTAATACTGTATTAACAAATTTAACCCAATTCTACTTATATTCTATATATGTTTTATGATTGCTGACCTACTAAGTAATTTATTAATAACTAAAATTTTAATGCATCTGCTCTATTTAGCTTTTGATCAATACCATGTCTTGTAACAGTCTTGACTCAGGAAGACAGAGAAATTGCTCTGCAAACAACCTGTTAACTAAGTCTCTGATAAGATTTCTTTATTAACAGTAGAAACTTCTGCCACGGTTGTCATTATTAATTATCAGACCTTGTTAGATAGTATGTGCTGTCATTTGGGACTCACCTTTGCTGATCTTACTTGTTTTGAATGATACTCAATTCATTGATCATCCCTTGCATTGTTTAAACATGTTCTATTTGAATCCCTTTATAATTATTACTAGAGTCTCGTCTCAGCCTCTTTTTATATTCTCTCTCAGTACATGATCTCATTAACAGTCATTATGACAAGTTTTGTTCTCAGATAACATTTTCATTCAGGCAATACATCATTTTATAGTTTTTTTTTTGTTTTTTTTTTTAATTTTCCTTGACGTCCTTATCCTGCTTTGACTCTGAGAACAACTGTTTGATGTGTAAAACTAATGAATGCTAATATTTTGGTCTGCAGTGTTTCCCAAAGAGATCTCACAGTTGTTGACACTGATATGACTGATGTCTGAAACCAAATGTCATCCCTAATGCTGAGCTGATGACATGTGGCTTTCCCCCAAGAAAAGTACCTTTCTTCAGTATCACTCAAGGAAAGAACTGATACTTGGAGCTGACTGACGAGTGAATGATTTCTTTTTTATTTTGACCAGGATATTTCACCAATCTTCTACAAAACACAAAATCATTAAAAGTAAATTATATGTTCATCTGAAATCCTTTCCAGCATTTTCACTTTCTAGGAAAAAATTCAATAACATATCAATATTGTCAATATTTGAAGTTTTTAATAAATTTGTTCTATTAGTAAAAACAATAGCAGCATTTCATTTGGAATAGACTAGTAATGCTGAAGTAAGTAAAAAATATCAACTTAGGGACAAGAACTTGTAGAAAAAATATTACATATATTCACACAGTACAGATTAAAAACAAAACAATGTAAAACAGCCGGTTTTGGAAATCATAAGGGACCATGGCCAGGTGACTCTTTTATTCTTATTACAATAACACATAGGCTCACTGATCTAGGTACTGGAGAAATACATCAAAATGTTCTGTCTCAAAGAGTTCTGATCCAGACATTATTGGTTTTGAACATCTTTTATCCCACTTTCACCATCATTTCCAGTCTTTCACAGACTGATTGACTAAACATCTGTATCAACAGTCTTGATATAGCAGGATGTTTTCTAGTGTTAATGTTAAACAGATGAAAGATATGAATGCATCCTGGGCAGTGCCCAATGTTCTGTAATTATCAGTAATACACTTAGACATTGCAGTGAGGTCTTCAGTTGGATATAGAGACAATCCAAAGACTTCAGAGTGACAAATATAGGAGCAATTGTATCAATCAAGAAAAGCTAAAGTCTCTCTTCCATCTACCTTTTTCATCTCCAAACGCTCACGTATCTGTGTCTCTTTAATGCTGTTGCTGCTTTATTGGCTGTTGTGGCCAGATAACTCAAACACCAAGTGCCCCTGGCAGTCCACTGGAGCTATGATATCACTTATGACCCGCAGCTATCAGGGACTGAGTTGCCATATGGGCATATTGCTGCTCATGTCTCCTACTGCCTCAATAAAACTTTGATTTATAACGTCTTGTCTGACTCCATTACTGCTTGGACCACACCGCCTCAGATCATTTTTTTTGGTGCTATTTCTCTCATCTGCTGTCATTGTGAGTATTTTCGATTCAATTTCTTTTATGTCTCCGTTTTTTACTCAGAAAAACTGTGCTTTGCATGTCTTTCCCTTTTTTTTACTGAAATGACTCACCACTTTTTAAAGTTTAGTCTTTGAGTTAAGATTTTATTAAGTGATTTTGAAATTGCAAACATAAAAATGCAGAATCAATGAAAAGGACAAACTTATGCTGAGATGTAAAACTAAAGCAGTGTCTCTTGTGAATCACAACTAGAAAAAGAAAAGAAACAACTAGATGAAAAAAACCAACAACTAAACCATTCATGACAGGAAAAGAAATTCAATAAATAAGTCAGTCCAGGTAAAATTGAAACAGAGAATCAGACATAAAAGAATGAAAGAGATTTTTCAGGACACTGCAATAACAGCAACCAACTTTTAAATAAAGTAAGTGCAATAGAGAATAAGTAAAAATATTTATCCCTTCTTGACTCCCAAATGGGCTGTATTTTCAAAAGAGAATAAAATATAAAACAACAAGAAAATAACACTGTATTACACCCTAATTCAAAGTTAGTCTGAATCATCAAATTACTTTTCATCAAATTACACAAACCAATTCAAACTTAGTAAAGCACATTTGTTGTATTAGAAGAACAAATTTACTCATTCACCTTTTCTCAAAACTTTATAAAATAAAGTATTATTATGACCCTCCTCCCCCAAATTCTCATATAGATGGATGTTCTTCTTGTGGAAATATGCTCCAGGTCTTTCACTGATAGGACTGGCACAATGTTCACAGCAACCATATGCTTCTTGTAACTTTTATAGGCAATTAAATCCCCATCCTTCTTTTTTCTTCTTCTCTTTATGCAAAGAATGACATGTCCTGTTTTGCTAAATTATAGCTTGTCAGCATGCTTTGTTACAGCCAAGAATGCTCGAAAAGACAGACAAAATACACAGGCCTACCTTTCCTTAACAGATTCAAGTCACCTTTTTTTATTATTATATATACATATGAAAATAATTATGATTATTTTAAAAATTAACTGATACTTTGGTTGAATGTATTCTTGGTACAAAACACAGTGAAAGAACAGTGACCTGAATTCTTGAGAGTTTTTTTCACAGCCATTGTACAGTACACTCTGATGTTAGAATTTTTGTGCTTCACTTCTAATATATTATAATTATTTGTTATTTCTATGTAATAAAATATTTTATATTGTAAATAGAGTTATTATGTTATACTAATGTTTTCCCAGTGTTTCCAAAAAAACACTTATATAATCTACTTTGTGCCTTGCATCAAAAAGATATTGATTTGAAACAGATGGAAAACTCCAGAATGTCTGATTCTTGATGTTTTTTTAATTTCTTTTTGCATTAAAAAAAAATAAATTGTTATCTTTGTGTACATATGACAGAAAGATCAATATATAAATGAAATTATGGCAGTTTTGAAGCTGGATGTCTCAATTTTGCCAGGGGATTCTGACTGGTATGCTTCACCAATATACTCTGCTCTGATCAGATTAATCAGATCATAACAAAACAAAGGTAGCTTTTTAAAAATGGTCTGATTTTTTGATAAAAGTATCAGTCTATTTTTGGAACTTAGGGAAGATAAAATCAGGGCTGGTGTAGCTAGAAATAAGGCAATAACTGCCTGCATGCTATAGAGCTAGGAATATGGAAGACAGAATATTTGTTTGTTTTTACTTTTAGAGTAACAGGGTTTTGATATTATGCAGTTGGCAGCCACTTCAGATAATTTAACATTTCCTGATGTTGAGAAGACATTTTAAGTGCCTTCTAAAAATAAAATGTGAAGTTTCTCCTACAGCGCTCTTTTATTTTATTAAGATTTTTGTAACAAAACTTCAATTAATTGATTTTGATATTAAAATCATGTGGCTTGTCACTGGATACAGCTTCATCTATAAAAACTTTCTATTGATTTAAGATAAATCCCTGATATTTAATTTTACTCTAATTTCAGAGTTTATTCAGGCTTGTCAAATTTTGCAAGTTTGCATTTGAAAACAATGTTTCTGGATGCTGACCATTAAAAAACCCAAAACTTTTGTTTGAGCTATGAGCAGAAAGAGATTTCTGTTCACAGAAGTTTACTAATTAAAAATAAAAAAAAAGTGCTTTTTTCATTTTGTTTGAAACAGAAGCAGATTCTTAAGTTCTTTTAAAAGATAGGTACAATTCTATCAGTGAGAAGTGTCTATACTCAGTTGCTATGGACATCCTAGTCCTTTAGGTGCCTGCTGTGGTACTGTGTAATTGGGATAAAAAAGAATAAGGTTGCTTAGTAATAAAACCTTAAACTGTCAAAGAGCCTTACATTTCAAAATATCAGGTCCTAGAACAACCTTGTTTCTGACTCTCAGCAAAAGACCAGATGATGGGTGGATGGATGAGAAGGCAGAAAGCAAAGACCTGTTTTTGGAATCTGTTAATGAAAGAATTAAAAAATCTCCCTAGGTACTTCCAAGACATTGTCAAGATTGCCAAGTATTTTCTCTCATTAATCAGCTGGTAATTCTGTAACTTCTTGGAATGTTTTTCTCACCCTAGTATAATTAGGATTTTAACCACAGCTGAAGAATATTAGCATCTGGGTTTTTTGTGGTCTAAACTTTTAATGCCTACAAATTGTCCCCTCTCCCATTCTGATGTTCATTTTTTTTCTGTACACTGTCTGAAACTTCCTTATCTTTTATGAAATACAGATTCCAGGGGTGTTCTATCTAGATTACCCAGCCTAATCATGTAACCAATATGCATGACATTAGTAGATTGTATCTGCATGATTTCCTTTGTCTTTACATATTGATGATAGATGAAAAGACTGATTATTTTGTATTTATTACTAATGTGTACATACAGATCCACATAAGAAACATCCAACTGAAATCTCAATTAATTTGCCCATAAAAGACAAAAATTTAATTGTTTACAGAACAAGGAGGCATAAATATTCCATTACAAGTGAAATTCTTTCTTTGAAAATTTTTGTCTCATGACACCTACTAGAAAATGATTATGTTTTGCTCTCAACCCTCTATAAGTATAGGATAAATGAGATGTTACCAAGACTCGCACTAGACTTATGATAGTGAAACAATGAGAATTTTGTGGTCTTGCATCTTCAATTTTCTAAATTTTGCAAAATTCAAATCACATTTCATAGGTGCAATTTGGTTAGAAGAATGTTCATGCTAGTGAGAAGTCAATGCTAAATCAATCATTACTGTTTCTCATGGAATCCTTTTGGACAAAAGGTCCAGCACACAACTGGATAAACACACCATGTAATAGGTGAGCAACTGGCTCACAGGTCACACACAAACAGTTACAGTGAACAGGCTGACATCAGACTGGTGACCCAACACTAGAGGGGTTCCACAAGGCACCATCTTAGGCCCAGTGCTCTTCAACATCTGAAAGGAATTGGACACAAGACTGAAAGGGATACTGAGCCACTTCACAGATGATACAAGACTGGGATGAGTTGTTGATTCCTTTGAAGACAGGGAGGCCCTGGAGAGAGACTTTGACAATTTAGGCACTCACCAACCACATAAATTTCTTCAAGGAAAACTGCCAGATTCTGTATTGGGGATGAGACAACCCTGAATGTATGGAGAGACTGGGGAATGAGAGGCTGGAGAGCAGTGCCACAGAAAAAGACCTGGGGTTCTGGTCAGTGGAAAGTTGTATATGAGTCAGCAGTGGGCTGGCAGCCAGGAGGGACAACCCTATCCTTGGGGGCATCAGGCACAGCATCGCCAGCCAGGCCAGGAAGGGGATTGTCCTGCTCTGCTCTGCACTGGGGCAGCCTCACCTCAAGTGCTGGGGGCAGTTTTGGGCACCACAATATAAGAAAAATGTACAGCATCTGAAGACTACAGAGCATCTAAAGGAGACCAGTGAAAATGATGAAGGGTCTTGAGTGGAAATCATATGAGGATCAGCTGAGGTCACTTGGTCTGTTCACGCTGGAGAAGAGGTGACTGAGGGGAAACCTCATTGCAGTCTACAACTTCCTCAGGAGGAGAAGATGAGGGGTAGGCACTGATTTCTTCTCCCTGGTGCCCAGTGACAGGACCCAAGGGAATGGCCTGAAGCTGTGTAAGGAGAGGTTTAGTTTGGATATTAGAAAAAGGTTCTTCACCCAGAGGGTGGTTGGGCACTGGAACAGGCTTCCCAGGGAAGTGGTCACAGCACCAAGCCTGACATAGCTCAAGAACTATTTGGACAATACTCACAGGCACTGGTATGACTCTTGCAGATGGTGCTCTGCAGGGCCAGGAGTTGGACTGGATGATCCTTTTGGGTCCTTTCCAAACTAAGATATTCTGTGATTCTGTCAGACCTACTTGAATTTTAAATCCACCTGTGATTTCAAGCCCAAGAAAGGATGAAAATAGTTCCTTTCTCTGTAAGTAATAGTGGAAAATACTAATGAGTTTTGAGTGAGCAGATTAGAACACACAGCTGGACTTCATGTTTACTGAGAATCTTAAGCAGTAAAGTTACTACTGAGATTATAATAGGATTCTAAATAACATCACATTCTTGTATGATTTCATAAAATTCTTTCTTCTTGTCTTCTGCGGTGCACATAGCCAGAAAACACATGGTTTATGTTATATAAAACATTCAGGTGGTAATTTCTGATGGGACTGAAGGGAAACAATGCAGAAAAACCCCAATACAGCCATGATTCTGAATCTATCAGCTCTTTCAAAACTGTACAGATGAAAAAGCAGAGAGGTGTTGGTGTTTTCATAAAAAAGAGTGTGGTACTTCATCTCGCATAGTCTAAGGATAGAGGATTTTATTATTTAGAGAAACTTTCAGGGACTTCTCTAAGCCTAATTTGTGTTCTCAGTCTTGGTTCAGGAGGTAAAAGCATCACTTTAAAGAAAAAGTTTTAAATGTAATCCTAGAACATCTGACTTTGGAAATGTCAACTTAAGACTTTAACCTCATGACTTCGTAACTCAAAGCAAGTAGGTACTGAACTGTCACTAAGAGTGTAAATATAGGAAAGAAGGCACTAAAAATCCAGGATAAGAACTCTTGCCAACCACATGCTTTCTTGAATTATACATTAAAACAGCTTATACTATAAGAGTATCATCTTGTGAGTAGCAAGGTTGAGAAAACTACAGAGCAAAGCACATCACTTCTGGCACCTAAGTTGCAAATGAGATGACAGTCATAAATTGATTTCAGGAAAAAAGGACTGAAGTTGCTATCTGTTCACTTGTTAAAATTCCCTCCACTTTAATAATCAGGATTACCTGATATTCTGAGACCTACAAGAGGTAACACCCTTTTAGAAAAGTGCATCAGGAATTTAGGCAAATCTAACATGCATAGTCAAAGTAATGATGTGTAATTAGAATATGAAGTTGAAAGTGCTTCTCTGCTAACCTTTCTCAAAATATGAAATATTTTCATTTTCTTTGAGGTTAGTAAAGCATTGCACAAATTCAATAGTTTTTCAGTTATTCAGAGTGACAGTACTAATTAGCAATTTCTAGGAGATATATGTCCAGAATCAATTTTACTCCTATACTCAATTTCAAAACAAAAGACTCCACATTTTAACATTATTCTGAACAGACAAGGATAGTTGGAATCATCAGTCTTCCCTTTTCAGGGATTGCTTCTGTAATGGAATTTCCCTGCCAGCGTTTTCTCTTCTGCACGCACACTGCACACAAATATTAAACAAAAAAAGGTCATGATTTTTAACAGAACAAAATATTATCGCACCTTATTGTTTATGAGGATTGTGGTAGACAAAAATGCTGTACATAGTTTGAAAATAGAAATGATAAAAATCTGGAAAAATTTAGTGGAATGATTTTCAATACTTTGACAGAAAAGTGTTACCCCTGTGTTTGAAAATCTGGTAAAATGCATGAAAAAACCTGAATAATTCTATGCACAAGTTTGTTAATCAGAATAAACTCACTCAAGATATTTTACAATATTTTGCTGATCATAAATATCTTATGCTATCATTGCTAACAGTGTAATATTAATTGGTTTTAAATATGTTAGTTTCCTTGATTTAATTGACTCTTTTTAGATAATTATATGGGATTTTAAAATAATATTAATCAATATAACTCAATGAACCTCTAAATTTTTAGCTGTCCACAAGATACATGCAAATAAAATTAAATAAAATTATCAGAGTGGCTGGAAAGCTGTATGTTGGAAAAGGACCTGGGGGTGATGATCAACAGGCTGCTGAACATGAGCCAGTGTGTGCCCAGATGGCCAAGTAGGTCCGTGGCACTTGGCTTGTATCAAAAACAGTGTGGCCAGCAGGACCAGGTAAATGATTATCCCCCTCTACTCGGCACTGGTGAGGCCACGCCTTAAATCCTGTGTTCGGGATTTTGGGCTTCTCAGCACAAGAAAGACATTGAGGTGCTGGAGTGAGTCCAGAGAAGGACAATGGAGCTGGGGAAGGGTCTGGAGCACAAGTCTTACAAGGAACAGCAGAGGGAACTGAGGTTGTTTAGCCTGGAGAAAAAAGGAGGCTCGCAGGGATTTTATCTCCTCTACAACACCTGAAAGTAAGTTCTAGTGAGGTGGCGATTGGTCTCTTCCCCCTAGTAGCAAGAGATAGGGCAAGAGAGAATGGCCTCAAGTTGGGCCAGGGAAGGGAAAATTTCCTTATCGAATGGGCAGTCAAGCACTGGAACAGGCTGTCGAGGGAACTGGTCTAGTCACAAGCCCCAAAGGTATTTAAAAGATGTAGATGTGGCACTTAGGGACACAATTTCGTAGCAGGCTTGGCAGTGCTAGTTTAATGGTTGGAGATGATGATCTTACAGGGAAAAAATAGTAAAATGTTCATTATCACTGTCCCGAGAGAGTGGAAAGGAGTAAGAACAATAAAGTAGAATTTATCAGACATTATTAGAAAAAAAAGGCTGAAATTCACATGTAATGCCATAATATTATGTTTTTAAAACACAATACATGTTTCCCATGTTTACATCTAAATTAACCTAGCATTTCCTGGGTGGGTTTTTTTGGGATTTAAAAATGCCTTGTTGTTTTTCTAGGATTAATATCAGCTATTTCTTCGTCTAATATAAGCAGTACATCCTGTAAGCACAGGATTTTTCTAAGGACATTTTCATCTCATTTGCTTTGCAGAGACTAGATTCTAGCCCATGGCTTTTGAAGATAAAAGAGATTTAACTTACTTAGGTTAGCATTGATTTTAAACCACTCCTGCATCAAACAATTGTCTCTTGTATTATTGCTGCTGTAGAAAATCAATAAATGTATTCAGCAGTTATGTTTATTAGAGTTGTTATATTTATCCTTAGAAATTACTAAAAAATATATTTTTGCACCTACAAAATATCATGGGATTACTTTAATGCCATAAAGGTATGACAAATGCTAACAGGCACTTATGATACTCCTAGCACCTGTCATACTGATATTTAAATTCACTGAAATATACTGAAGGAATATAACTTGCTTGTTTCAGCAGAATGAGTTTTGTGAAATGATAAGATTTTCCAGCTTTATATTTTAATGGTTAAATTTCAACAAGGGTTTGATGAATCTAGTCAACAATATAAATTAATCATTTGTAGTAGGATAAATTACTTCAGAAAAATGTGATATACCCACAAACCTGACTCACAACTCTTCACCTCCTCTAAAAATTGCATCGTTTCCCAGGCCATAGAGCACCCTACAAATCAATTTTGACTTTGATAGTAGGATACACAAAGTATTAAGAGACATAATTATCAAGAGACTAAAGGAATGACATGATGGGAGGTCTTGAAAGAATATGAAGTGCAGAGCTAAAGTATATGAAAGCCACATGTACAAGATGGGGAGCTCTAAATGAGCTATTACCACTCAGAAAGGAAATCTTGAAATTACTTTAGGCAACCATCTGAAAACATCTCTTGAAGTTACTATTACTTCATGTAATAGATGCATTCTAATGGAGCTCATAATAGGATTCTGAGAAAGTCAAGGAAGTATGATAAGAGATATGGAATTGTTTCCAAGCAAAGGAGACTGAAATAGTAGGACAAAGTAGTAGATGAAGGCTACTATAGCAGTGAATTAAAAAAAGAGTAATCTACCTTAAGTGAATAGATTTTGAATAATTGTAATTTTCTGCAGTAGTTGAATTAGAATGTATTCAGTGAAATATGTAACAGGACGCTTCAAATCTTGTGAAACAAGTACTTCTTCACATGCTTATGAATTGTCAAAGTCTGTCACAGGATGCTATACAGACCAGAAGTATAAATGAGTTCCAGGTAGTTTGTTCAAATTCACAAAAACTAATATAATCTGGAGAATGAAACAGTTTGTTCAGGTATTATCAATTTCAGCACACTGTTGAAACACATGATATCATTCTAATATGCTTTCTCAAGAAACTGGTACTCCCTTATAATAAAAGAGATGGCATCCAAACAGGAGAGACTTCTGTTTTATTGAGATTTGTCAAGTTCTTCCTAATCACAAGATTAGAAATCAAGGCAATTTTTTTCATGTATGTATATAAAGCTATTGCACAGCTGCAAGAGAGTGTTTGGCTATTACTTACTTTTGACACTTAATAGAGGCTTTTTTTCTCTCAGAATAAAAATAGCCTTATTCAGAAATGTTGTCACCACCCACAGCCAGTACAGGAAATAATATTAAGTGTTAAGGGACTGGACTCATGTAAGAAGGTTATAAAAGACAGGGAGGAGTGCGAGGATGGGAGGGCGGCCCAGGGCAGGCAGGCCAGTGCCACCCTACGAGAGAGGCAGAGCAGAGCAGGATGGCCACAGCAGCACATCCTGCCAAGGCACAACCAGCCGGGCAAATGGGAGGTGATGAGTGAGGCTGAGGATCAGTCTGGGGAGTACAGTCAGCACATCAGGATGGGCAGGAGCAGGACTGAACTTGGGAACATCCACAGCAGGGCTCAGGCAGGGATGTGACATTCAGATCTGAGCTTAACTCGAGTCTCTGAACACAGGGACAGGGATATGTGTAAGGAAGGGAGTGTTCATCCTTGACAGGGACCAAGGAGACTGACTGGGGCAATTTCCCAGTTACTCCTAGTTACCCTATGTGGATGAAGGGTCCACTATTCATTACTTTTGCCCATTTAGGTATCTGATTTCTCTGTCAGCAAGTAACAAGTTTCAAGTTTCTTAGCCTTCATAGTTCTTGTGACTGCTGATAACATTTCTATGTAAGAATTTTTTTCACTTGAATATATGTATTCATTTTGTAAAGGAAGCAAGTTTAGCAATTTTTCCTTTAGTTTTCTCATTTTCCCTTTAGTTTTCTCATTTTCCCTATCCTTTTAGTTCAGCAACTTCCTCTCATAAAGAAGAACTACTTATTTGTAAGATACCAATGCAGAAAAACATAGTAGGTACAGCCATCATATGGCAACATCAGTAAGAGTTCTGGCATACATTGTGAACTTCTGTGCACTCATGGCAGCCAGATATAATTATTATTAATCAAATAATTAAATTTAATTCAGCCTTCATTCTCTTGTCATGACAAGATCCCAGGACCTGTCATGAACAACATTAGAATAATCAGTTAATTCTGTTAAGACATGATGAAATTTCACTTTAAAAGCACACCACGTCCCTTGCTTAGTTAATTCTTCTACTCAGCTCCTCATAACCCCTACATGCTAAATTAGCTTAGTTTTCTATGGTAAGACTCCTCTTTTTCTGCTGTTCTACTTCTGAAGCTATTAATAGCTTACCTAAAGATTTTCACAGCACAGAAATAAAAAATCTTGTACAAAAAATTCACTGCTGGATTTTTTTTCTGTTGGCTTGTATTTCATCACTACTTAGGAAATTCTCTTTGTCACTTCAGCAACAGCTTTTAAATTACACAGTGAAGATAAACTATACCCAAGAGAAGTTTCCCAAAACGTGTCACTGTTTGCTGCTGGGCCAACACCTCGTAAAGGGTCCTGTTCCTGTAACTCAGTGTGGCTTGGCTGCTGGAGCTGGGGACCAGTGCAGCTGTCAGCATGGCTGAGGGCATCCCTGTCCTTCTGGCAGCCACTGGCAGAGGCTCCTGGGCAGTCTGCAGTAGCCATCCCCTGCCCACGGGGGCTGTGCTACTTTTTGTGGAGATGTTGGCACTTGTTCCCTGCCAGAGAATGTATTATTTGCAATGCAGGCTCAGCCTTACTGTGGGCTGGACCGGGACGGCATGGAGCTGGGCAGCCTTGTCTCTGTTGGATGCTTTCTGTTGGCCGATTTAACAAATTCTCTACAAGCGCCTCTAAAAGAGACTTCTTAGTCTATGATGAAGAATGCTTTAAAAATATGTTGAAAGGATCATACTCTAAATTTTAACTAGTTTATGTAACATAATGCACACACAGAAACTAGAACGGTCTTTTTTCTTTTTGACTGATTGTTGTTGGAGTAGGTATTGTGCAGTTCTCCCATTTTTTAACTTTCTCAGATTCACCCTCTAGTGCCTTTCCCTGTGGTGGCAAACACTGGATCTTGTGATAACCAAAATGAAAAAATACTAACGTTAGAGCAAAAGCTTTGCAGGGAGTACCGACAATCTTGGATTCAGTTGTCTGTACATGTAGAGAACAGAGTTTACTCATATATACCATGTGCTATCCCTCTCACACTTTAGAGACTGAGTAATTTAACAGTTCCATTCAAGTGCAGTCTGGCTGTTTCCTCACATTCACAAGCTCCCCATTTCTGTGGTCTGACACCACTCTTTCTGATAGCAATGAGAACCTCTCTTATATTTTAAATATATTTCTTTCTCTCACTTCTTTTGCATTATTTTAATTTCTTAGGAAAGAAATACAGCTTTCTCTAAGCCTGGCCTTTGGATTAAAACAAAAGTTTTGGAGAACTATTATCAGTTGCAGTATTGCACTACATGCTGTATACTTGAGCTATCTTAAGTGTGTTTAGGTTAGGCATTTATACTGTACTCATCAGGTAATGTAGATTATTTGATATATAAATTATACCAGTTGTACTATGACCAACACGTTAAAAGATTAAATTCGGACAGCCAGGTGGTCATGCCTTAGCTGTTATCTTCATTCTGTTGGTAAAAAAAGTGTAGTTATATGACTTATGCAAAAAATCCCAAAAGATTATCATAGAATCATTTGAGTTGAAAGGCACCTTAAAGATCAAATAGTTCCAATCTCATGCCACAGGCAGGGCACCTTTCACCATACTGGGCTGCTCAAAGCCCCATCCAACCTGGCCTTGAACACTTCCAGGGTTGGGACATCCACACTTTCTCTGGGCAACCTGTTCCAGTGCCTCACCACCCTCAAAGTGAAGAATTTCTTCATAACATCCCACCTAAATATACCCTCTTTCAGTTTACAGCCATTCCCTCTTGTCCTATCACTACACTCTCCTGTAAAAAAAAACCCTCTCCAGCTTTCTTGTAGGCCCTTTTACTACTGGAAGGTGCTACAAGGATTCCCTGGAGCCTCCTCTTCTCCCAGCCTGTCTTAATAGGAGAGAGCCTACAGCCTTCTGATCAAATACATCTGAATTATCAGTAGTAGTAGTAGGAGGAGGAGAATAACATAAAAAGAGCTTTCAGAATTAATAATATTACAAATACTGCTTAATAATTATATGTAGATTTATATATACTTCATTGAGATTTATACAAATTTATATTTCTTTTTCAAGGTGGTATTTTTTTCTTTTTAGAAACGATAAAAATAAAATAATAGAAATCCAGTTTATACCATCCATCCATGAGAAAATTATTTCCAACTGTTGTAAGAAACACAGCTTTTTATGTAATACATCAGTGTATTTTTAAAATGAATGAAGTAGGATTTGTTTTCCAAAGGGATTATAGCCTCAAAAATGAAATACAATTTAGTACAGGCAAGTAAAACACACCCTAATTGAGATCAAGACCTAACTGGAAAGGGGTATTTTCATCATCAGTTTCTCTTTCTGGGATTTTAAATTCCACCACCTACTCTGCATCTATGAAAAAGTTTGTTATTATTGTTGACTTCTATCTTGATTCCCCTTTTCCTGTTTTTGTTGATATTGTCATTTTGCTGATTGATGAAACTTCCTTTAATTTAAAGCTACACTGGATGTGGAATAGGAGAAGAAGAGTACAGGGTAAGGGGGAAGAAGAAAGGGAGGGAGTGTAATAGAGAGGTAGAGGTAGATCATTCAACATTGGAAATATATCTATAGAAGCCAAAAAAATTGCAGAAATGAAAATAGTGAAAATTATACATTACCTCAGGTTAGACTTCTAGAAATACTACCCTGTCTGTTGACTCATTAGAAAGGAGCTATTCTATGGTATCTTATTACTTTCTGCTTGTTATTTTACTATGCTTTCCTTCCAACTATATTCTGTTTATGTTTTCTACCTGAGACCAGTTTTCCTGTCAGTACTAATGATCTTCCTGAATTATTTCTTTCAAGATAGAGTTTAATCATGTGCATCCACAAATTTTGGCTGCAGTTCTAGCTGTTTATAAAGGATCTAAAAATGCTTTTTTTTCTGATCATGGAAAGGGCAAACAATGAGAGGCAGTTTTCTCATTCAAAAGTTGAAACATGATTTCAGCCAGTGCCCCTCCCACCAAAGACTTCTGGCTTTCTACCAAAGCTGCAGTCCCGGTGCTTTTTGAGATGTCCTCTGCCCTTCTGTTCAGGTGCTTTTCTGATGCTCTTCACAAAACTAGCACTGATGGTAACAATACCAGCCTCTGGGCTGGAAACACACTTCTATGAAAAATTATTGGCCTATCTTTACCAAGCAAATTCAATACCTTCTGCAGTTTATTCTATGTTAGAACTATACATTACATCATAGAGTGTGATTTCTCATTATCAAAGTTTTTCCATCAAAAGAGGAAAGGCCCATGCAGCCAGTAGCTCAAGAGTTAGTATTTTAGCCATCCAGGTTAAATACTGCTGATTTGTCTCATTCAAAGAGTTTTGTTGTTTTTTTTTTTTTAATGAGCAAAATTATCCACATTTCCTATTAGCGTCCTAACATTCAAGTAGAAAGTGCAGCTTTTCATTCTTCCATTTACTTAAACAATCATTCATTCAATATGCCGCAGAGAAAAAGATATTCTTATCCTGGTATAAGAAGACCTACAGACTTCAGTTAATCACTCCCCAGAATCTAAGGAGACATGAAAACAATGCATATTCACAAAAATGTTATTTTGAGTGATTGATATTATTCAAAGGAACAAAAAAAAGCAGAGCATTCAAGTGCAGCTTTATCTTAGATTGTTTTCCCACTTGTCATAAACTGTAGGAAGATGCCTTTCCTTGAACTTTAATTTGCAGAATTCTGTATACATGAATATATATCTTGTAAGCAAGGAGTGCAGGAGATGGCCACCAGTGAACTCATATAAATATGTAGCTGGCTTAATGTTAATGACTCCTCTGTTGTGTGTGTATTTGGATACAACAATTTGCATAACTAATCTTATGTAGATAAAGTAAGGGCTTGTAGCTTTATTATTTCTATAATCTGCTTCTTTGCTCTTTTTTTTAAGAGTGTCTACTGTCAATAACATACCATGAAAAGTCTACAAGGAAGGCAGTATAACTCAGATGATTTTTAGATTTAATTGAACAGCCATTTGTAAGAGGTTTGTTTTCTTCTGTTGTACTGTTATTCAATTTTTCCATACCTGTCAGATAAAGTCTCTTGTTCCATTGTTCTGAAATGTGTTAATGATTTTACAATTGTAGATATTTCAGTTACCCTTAAAAACATTTATCTTTAAAAGTGTTCTGCGTTTTTTAGGATAAATATTTCATATATTCTCCACTATCTGCCCTCTGAATTTAACTTTTTATCACAAGTATGGTAACTTAAAATGTATTTAAACATGTATGTTAATGTAATAAAGTTTTCTAGCATAATTTCCATGCCATACTGGTAAAAACAGCTGACATAGAAAAACATTTATAAGCTAATTAATAATTTATTTCCAGTTCCTGTGAATTTCTCTGGTTTTAATAGAAGTAGATCAATTTTTCCAAAATGAACTAGCTGCAGAGGAAAGCAAGAAACTCAAGAAACAGTTGTGTTATCTGATTTGTTTTGCTTGTGCTTGGTTTCAGTGTATATGTATAATACAGTTAGTTTCTTCTAATTAGCATCTGCTTGTGACACAACTCTGTTGTGTCACAATAACAACATCTTAGCTGTGGTGTAATGCAGTTTTAATAAAATTATGTGTGGCTGTTTACAAAGACTATAAAATACCAAATTTTTTTCCCTATGTAAACAAACCCTCGTCAGCTGAAAAATAAAGTCTGTTCTGAAAGATACCAAAATATTTCAAAAGATTAGATGTCTTCCTCGGACAAGTTTATTCCAAGGGCGAGTGCAGACTGCAAAATTTTTTTCTTACCCACAGTCTAGATTGTGAGGATGGTTGTATCTCATTTCAGAAGGAAGATCCCAGATTTAGATGCAGTAATTTCACAAGAGCCTTCACAGTTCTAGAATCTTACGGATCAGATAATGCTTTGATTATTTTAATAAATATCTTTGTAGATAGATATGTATATAACAATAGCATCAAAACTAACAGTAAAAGATTAATTAGTACAGAATTCTTAACAATGTTTGGAAAATGTTAATCTGACAGTTTACGATTTTATGCACTTAAGCAGATTGAAAGGTTCACAGAAGTCAGAAATACTCTGGTCAGTGTATATATACGTATAAATAAAATCACTTCTTTCCTTCATACTGTAGGTTTTTATATTTAATTTGTTATCCCCAAACTGATTTCAAGAATTTGTGTTTCGGGAAAACACTATGTCCAGAAACAATGTCAATCTTCATTTGAAAGCCCTGGAAAAAAGAAGTTTAAACACCTTGTTTAATTTGTTCTGGCGTTGTATGAAGTGGTAAGTTCTGAATCCTTCATGTCATGAGTACTACCCTGGAATACTCATACACAAGAGATGTCTGATATCTCACTGTGAAGAATCACTTTCCTAACAGCAAGCTGTAAATCCCACAGGGACTTGTAAAAGCAGTCTGTCATTCACTCTGAACATGAATACTTTATTCAGTGGAGAGGTTGGTCATTTCCTGCCTTTTTGAAAATAGATGTTTAAATCAACCAAAGATTTTTTGAAAACTTAACTTTCTTCCCAAGATGCACAAGTGAGGGGGCTATGTAATGGCAGCTGTAAGATTACAGATGGTACACGACACCGGCAACCAGAGCAGAGTGTGAAAGGTTAAGCCACCCATCAAATTTTAATGCATAAATCTGTGCGGAAATCAAAAGGGCTATTCTGATTTGACTGTGTATTTCTTACTCTGTATTTCTGAACCTATTCACCTTCTATTTCACGGCTTCCCTATCACACAGGCATGTTTTATAAGCCTAAAAGCAGAAGGGATGAATAAAGCAGATGCATTTTCTTACTTCAGAGAGAGACAAATATCCCATCTGTTTCATAGAAGGCTAAGTAGATTTTTTTTCTGAAAACTAGCTACTAGGCAAATGTCTGCTTCACTTTTATTTTTACTCTTGACTACATATCCACTTCAAATTCAGAATGCTTTTCTTTCAACTTACTTTCCCTTAAGGTGTTCTAAGGTGTGAATATGTAATCAATGCCAGTAATTATACAGAATATTCTTTTCACAGAATTTTTGTGAAGAAGCAGCAAAACTGTTCTTCCAAAAGTCCAAGTATTAGATGCATACAACACTATTAACTTGATTTTACTCAGTTAGTTCTTCCCAAACCTGTCACATTTCCAACAAACAAAAAGTGCCTAAGTGCTGATGAGTTGTTTTCTTTTACTGAGAAGGAAAACAAAACAAAACCAAACCCAGAGCTACTATATGCAATCCCCAACACACAAGCAGTTCCTGAATTGGGTTGAATATTTCAAACATAATAAAGTGGTTGAATGCTTACTATTTACAGTTGTAAAGGGCTACTACAGAATCTCTAGAAATTGCTTCTACTTTAGAGAGTTAACCTTAGAGAAATTTGCAACAGGATCTTGAAGTGCCAGTTCACATAAGATAGCAGGAACAAGGAGGATCTACCTTCTCCAGATTATTCTGCACGTGACTCCATGGTATCTAAATCCTCTTTTTGCATTCTCACATATTTGGAAACTTTTTTTTTTATGGTTGACTACAATAGAACAATATCTCAGACATCTGGATTACTGAAAACTTGGAAAGTGTATTTTCCAGTGTACTGCCTAGGAACATCCTGTCTGAATTTTATCTTTCTGGGCTTTACTTCTGTGACAAAGGTTTTCAGGGAAAGATGTGTGTTTACAAGTTGTCTCATTCTGTCTGTTTAAAAGTAAGGTTGGTGGTTATCTACTTTTCTTTAAATACATACATATTTTCTTTTAATAAACAAAAACATCTCTTCTTTTTTTTCAAAGTAGACTACAGAGACATTGGCTAAGCCCAGAAACCCTTGACCAAATAATGAAAAAAATTTTTAAGAATCAAAATGCATTGGAATAGCAAAATGAACACACTTCTCCAATTAATATATTCCTGACACAAATTAGGAAACAAGCTTTCATTTATGGACATTAGTCTTGCCCAAAATTTTCTTCTAATTTTATCTACAAAAATTAATACCCACTTTTTCTTACAGAGAAATGATGGTTTTCTGTATGCATATTAAAGCTATTTTACTTAGCCAGTCTTATTTAAGTAACTAATATTATCTTTTTTATTTCCTGTCACAATTTCTTAAAAGCCTTCTTTTCTCTAGTTTATAACATACTCCACAAAAAGCCTTACCTATTTATTTATGAGCTTGCTGATCCCCTCATATTTTGCAGAACAAAGACTTTTATCTTTGTTTTCTTCGGTGGCATTTTCATCTTTTCATAACAGTCAAATAATTTTTGACTTATTATATGACTTATATAATTTATGACTTATAATTATATATCACCATGGTCCTTGATCTGTGGGGTTTTATGAAAAGCCAATCCATCACTGTGGGGAGTGCATGACAACTTTTTCCATCACAATTTAGGAATCATTACGAAAAGTCATCAAATTACCTGTATAATTTAAATGAGCAAGCTTACCATGTCTGAAATTTTTCAGTAACTTTCCTGTTAGGTGGCATGGTTTTTCCTTTTAAACTATACTGCAAGCCATCTGGGGCCAATGAAAGCCTTTTATTTGACTTTAACATATCTAGGATGAGGATTTGAAAGAGGAAAATAAGGTACATAACAGTTAAAATTTCTCAGAGATACTCTGCAAATGTAAAAATGCATGAGAGAAAAATAAGGGAAGAAAATTGTTCCCCTATGGTAGTGAGAAAACCACTGACATTTGCATGCTTCCTTGTGCACTCTTTAATATTGCCATGACAGTTTCAGTATTCAGTTTCATAAGGTTTTTGCTTTCATATAAGAATTTCAATGCCTTTATAAAAGAGTGTACTGGCCATTCTGTACTGAGAAGTAGCTCATCCATATAATTGGAAACTTCAAGCAGTTTTATTAAGGAATATGTTCTTACTGAAGAAGACCAATGACTAGAGTTAAATCCAACTCCTAAGACTTAGGAAGAAAATTTTCCTTGGCTCTCTGCTGTCCCTTCAAGTGTAACTACACAGAACTTCCTATGCATATATAAAAGATGATCATGCTGAGACAAACTAAAGATTTATCTGGCACAGCAACCTGTCTGTGAACTGGCCAACAAAAAATGCTTAGGGAAAGACTATTCAAAATTGGCAAATATGGATTCTCAGGTTCTAGGAGCTAGAGGTTTTAGAAGTGTATTTAATCTCCTTTTTTTCTCAGTTCTGTCTTCTAAAACATTATATAAATATATATTTTTTTTCCTATTGTAGGCTTCTTGCATGATAAAACAGTGATGTCCTGATGCATACAACCTATCAATTTTAATACTAGTGTGCAGATATTAGCATTTAGAAAATTCACACAGGTGTTTGTATGTGGAAACTTGGGCCAGCTCCCCACTGGAAACCAGGACCTAGAAGTGTGTTCCTAAGTGACTTCTCATTTATAGACTCAGGTATACATGAAAAAGAGAGGATTTATTAGCAGTCTCATTATGTCCCTGTCATACAGAAACTGACTGAAATGGTGATGATACCTAGGGAAGTGACAGAAACACTCATAGCTTTTTTTTTTAACTAAATATATGGGTGTTACTCCAATTATGTTAGTGAGAATTATGTGTGCATATTGAGAAGGAAATAAATCAGCCTGCAAAGTACTGAAAGTGTGCAGGTGTTCCCACTTTTATTTTTTTCTCATTAAACTGCTCATTTGTAATTTCCTCATGTATTCATATCTTGTAGAACTCTCAGCTGAACATTTTTTGCACACTAGATCCTCACAAACATTTATAAAAACTTAATTCTCTGGTAAATAGTCTGCATCCCTTCAGTAAAAGAAAAAAAAAAACCCAAAGAAAATGTAAAGACAACAATGTGGAACATTTTAAAGAAAAAATTAGGGATTTTAGTAATTTTGGTGATACAATCTGCAACATTTTTGGCAAAGTATCCTCTGTGTGTATAGACTGTCTAATTTCTTTCTTCTGACAGAGTAAG
Source organism: Machaerirhynchus nigripectus (assembly GCA_013397975.1). NCBI lineage: Eukaryota > Metazoa > Chordata > Aves > Passeriformes > Dicruridae > Machaerirhynchus > Machaerirhynchus nigripectus. The sequence goes on along the minus strand of VZRQ01011262.1, from coordinate 433,390 downwards.
ATCTAGAAACTGAAATGTGACTGTTGTATGTTATTCATTTATTCAGAATATTTGATATTGTTTAGCCTTCATTTAAACCCTAAAATTTAGTCTCCATTTTTCAGACTTTTTCTGCATGACATTTTTAGTGACCTGAACCTTCCAACCCCTCTGTGCAATGAAAACATATTCAAACCATCTCATATTCTTTCCTGTCTTCTAGAGGAAATATGGAAGCAGGTCTATCTAGTGTATTTTAGAAACACTGTGTCCTTAATAAATATAATCTTTTCCTGTTTATATCTAACCAAAATTCTGAAAAGACAATTTTTATTTAATTCAAAGATTTCCAAATACTGTAATCTTACCAGTGGAGGAACATGACTTGTTTCAGTGTGGTTTGCAGAAGAAATTGCTGCCTCTTGGTACCAGGTGCTAAATATTGTGTCAAATGACTCCACCCAGGGAGTTACTTCTGACCCACGGTTATCTGCAAGGTCTGTTCCTGTGCAGAGGTAGCATGAATGCAGCTGGCTCCCTGGCGTGAGCCACGTGCAGTGCCTCATCCAGGACTCTGACAGTGTCAATGTGAGCAGACTTCAGAGCAAGAATGAAGGGGATTATTTGAACTAGGTGAGAGGATGGAGTTATGGACCAGTATGGTATACCCAGAAATATGCTTGACCAGTAGAAGGGAGAATGAGACATGCCAAGAAACGCCTGGTCTGCTCAGAACACAGACCTTCTGAGACTGTTCTATCAGGTACTATTGGTTTCACCTGCAGCTTTCTCTGCCAGTGGTGCCAGTTTATCTGAAACGAAGTAGCAATTGTTCTAACCTGCCAAATGTAACATTGGCTTTTTTATCACTATCTCAGGCAGCAGATGTGCAGAAGCTTCTTGTCTTAATTAAAAAAAAACCTTCAAAGCCTCTCATCTTTCATTGAGTATTAGATAATAATTTGATTTCCATATCACAGGCCTCTGACCTTCCAAATGTTGCATGCTGACTGAATTTTCAGACAAGTGTGCTGATAGTCAGTCCTTAGCAGTGCAAGCATATTTTGCACTTCACACTTTTGCCCATATTTGAGTTAACAGGAAAAATGTCACATCATAAGTCTTAGGCATATGGCAGAATTCCCATCTCTTTCTGTTAGAATCAAGCTTGAAAGTACTGCTTAAGGATATGATTTCTTACAAGCAGAAATTTTAATCTATTTGCATTCAAGGTGAGGCAGTTGATCACTTTAGAACTTTAATTGTTAATTTAATAACACTTTAGTGGGACATAAGTTTTTAAACATAATTTTTGAGGGGTAAAATATTAATATTCATGTGAAAATCTTATTTATTCTGGAAATTTGCTTGTATTAGCTTACGACACTAATATTGCATTTTAAAAGACATAAAATCTGATATGACAATAAGATTTGATATAAAATATTATATATACCTTAAAACAGAATCTCATGCTAGGCTTACACATTCAAAGCATATACTGCATTTTTTTCACATTTCTACTAAATTAATAAATATGTTAAATACTTTTACATGCAGGAAAAGCATTCTGTTGTATTGCTGTACTGTTTACTTAGAATTGTGTGTCTTCTGCAAACTGTTAAGTAGGTAAGTGGCAAAAATCCTTTTTCAAGGAACATAATGTTACCATAGCACTGCATCTTAGAGTATCAGCATTAGATTTATACCTTAAGGAATGGAGAACAATTTGTACTGCTCTTAATATAAAACACAGCTTATTTTAGTGTAACCAAGTAGTTCATAGATAATTCTTACACAGGACAATTGTCATCTACATTAGTATTTACTACATATAGTCCATAATTTCAAAATTTATCTAGTTTGTAATAAAATTTACCTTGCTAATCTGTTCTGTGAAAAAATAAAGACTAGAATATTTTTTTTAAATTACAGAAAATCCCTTTAACTTAGGTTGTTGTTTTTCTATTAAAGCCAACAATATCTTTATGCCATTTTGTTGAATTACTTTCATTAATAGGATGGTCAAATTAGAATATACTGAAAAAAATTAGTAGACAATTGCAGCCAATTATCTAGAAAAGCAAAATAGACTGATGCTAGAAAAAAGTAATAATTTTATTATTTCAGCCTATGTCCTTATTTCAGTGACAATTATATCCTTCCTCCGTATTCCGTATTTGTACAACCAAAAGATGGCAGTGCTTCATCAACAATTCCCACAAAGTTTAAGTTTATCCTTAGGTCATCATTTACAATACAGAAAAGCTTTAAGAAAATGCACAGTTTTACAAGATATCCAGTCTCTCCCTCTAATCAAATTTCAGAGGGAATAAAAAGGGTTCCAAATTGTTTTTAACGTGTTTTGGTTCTCTGACGTCTTACAAAGCTAACCTGATTAATATTCTGTCTCAGTTACCAAAAAAGATTTTGTAGAATACTTAGTAAATATGAATGATTTAAATCAATTTCTCCTATTCTAAGACCCTACAAATTTACGTAATTCTGTATCTGGCAGTGACTCATCTTCAAAGGTTTGCAATATTTCCTCACACTCATGATGTTAAAATTGATGCCAATTCCCTAACTATTTTAAATAGAGATCAAAGAAAATAGTTTAAAACTTTGTTTGAACCCAGCAATGTAATTTTAGGTGTTTTTTCTTTCTGTTTAAAACATGGAAGCCAATGTTTGTGGTTTTTGTTCATAAAAACCATATCTCATGTTCATGCTTCTGCCTGTTCTTTTTCCGTATGTATTTTCCTCGTAACATTTTTTTCTTTCAAGAAGTTTTTCATAACAGCTCTCTACCAAATATTTTTGCAGTCTATGCTAGTGTTGCTCAGCATGTCTATGTCATAAGCATAAACCAGACCTATACTGTTTTCCATGACCCTATATTTGCTTTATTTTTATGATGCTTCTCAGAGATACATTCTATTTCATGTAAAAGAACTCCCTGAAAATGATAACATACCAACTGATATACTTACAAATTAATGTAGAGTCGTGTTAGAATTTATGAAACTGTTCTCTTTTAATTCATTTCTCAGAAAAAGGATTATATCTACCTTTGTTCAATAATGTTTCTTGATCTGACAGTTTGGTTAAAAAGTTAATTAAGCCCTGTATGCTTCATTTATCCTTCCATAAAATGAGGATAGAGATTTTTCCTAGGTTACAATGTAAGACGTAACCGAAAATATGTATTCTATTATCATCTTCACAAGCTGTTAAAGCAGGTGGGGCAGTGCTCGTTATCTCCTACCATGACTCATCCCTGATAACTCCCTCTGGGAGTTATCTCTGTTTAATGGGCTATCAGGGACCCACCACATGACTCATAGAATTACATCAGTCCATTTTGAGATGCTCCGCCCAGGGGGAGGAGCCAAGCATTCCCACCTGGATATAATCTAGGGTTTGGAACTGCACAAGCAGCTCTTACCTACTGGATTCCCAGAGGACAAGAACTACATTACCGCCACTGGACCTTCCGAGGAGGAACAGACCTTTCTTCAGGATCACAGCTTCAACAGAACCACCTCAAAGAGAACTGCAGCAACCACCTAATCGGACTGCTACCACCGCCCTGCCCGGCAGGGTGTCAGGTCGTACCCTAACTCTGCCAGGTTAAGCCAGTATTTCTGTATTATTGCCTTGTTATATATACTAGTAAAGCACTGTTATTCCTATTTCTCATATAATTGCCTGAAAGCCCCTTGATTTCAAAATTATAACAATTTGGAGGGAAGGGGCTAAAATTTTCCATTCCAAGTGAGGCTCCTGCCTTTCTTAGCAGTGATGCCATGATGATTTTTGTCTTTTCTTTTATACCCCTGTTATACCTTCTTGCAACTTCTGTATTCTTGGTGCTTTTGCCTACATTCTTGGACTTGTTTGTTAAGCTAAGAGACTAAACATTTTAGAGGCTTTGTAGTTAGGGTGCCAGTGTGCCCAGGCCCCAAGGTCCTCTCCAGAACACATTTTGTAAACTAAGATAGAACCATCCAGGGGAGGGTTCCTTAGAGAGGGGGGCTCATTCGAGCCTCTCGTTGGGGAATTTTGATAGATATGCTAATTAGTAAGACCTAGAATGTAAAAACAGATATAGAGGAGGGGGATTGCGGGGGCCATTGCGGGGGTGCATGGAGGTGTATTCGACCTGGTCGTGGTGCACCTAAGGATCCTTACAATAAATACCAAGGTAATACCCTTTTCCCCTTCTAACCGTGTTCGCCTCTTGATTTTAAGACCAGAAAAAGGCATCAGCAGCACCTGTCTTTCAAAGCAAGATAAGATTCTAATATTTCATAAATAGTTTTTGAATTATACTGATAAGTTATATATAAATATACACACATAGACATAAATAGAAGGACACGAAAATCACAGGATCACAGAATCATAGAATTTGTGTTGTGTTGGAAGAGACCTGAAAGGTCATCTAGTTCCAATCCCCCTGCCATGGGCAGAGACATCTGTTGCTAGAAGGAGCTACATATTATGAACAGTGTTTTATATATTTCAACATCAGTAACATATTTGTTGTGCTCTCAAGTCTAAATTTTAAAAAGAGAGTAATCTAGCCTGATATTTGTCATCTGTTAATATCCTTAGGAAAGAAGTATAAACACAGAATTAATAGACTTCTCATTCTTTAAAGATGAGGGCGTTGGGTTTTCTGAAACTGATAGCTCAGAAATGCTCAATGAACTCAACATCAGAACATTATGTACCTATTCCTTACTATAAATTAAATTTCTTTAATAGAAACACATCTCATTTTTTGCTAATGTGATGAGGGGATATATGTAGTGTCTTGAGATATCTATAACACAGTTTCCAGAAAGTACTAAAATAGTCTTTTTGAATAAAAATTAGTTTTCTGCCAGCTCACCTGCTAGTTTCTGGCAACTCACGTGGTTGGCTATCACAGACAAGCAGCTTTTGGTTATGTTGGTTGAATATCAGCATTTTATTTGCTCATCAGTCTATATTCACAGAAGTGTCTATTTTGCATGATGCAAATCCCTGGGCTTTTTGCCTCTTGTGCTTTTAACAGGTGTATGCACATATGATTTCATTTAAACAAAACTTTATCTATTCAGAACAAAGTAGCTTGTTCCCAAGTAGAGCTTGTCACTAGAGTGTGAGGATTCAGTCTGAATTCAGCCATTTCAGTTTGCCTCAGCTCTGGCTGTCAGGGTTGTCAGAGGCATGTGGGGGGAGGGAACATACACCTGACACTTGCGAGAGGCAGNTCCCTGCTGGCAGGCAGACTTTGGGAGGGGCCAGGGGGGTATAAAAACCACCTGCACCAGGGCTCACCGCTGCTCGCTGCAGCTCGCTACTGTTCGCTGTTCTCGCTACTGCTTGCTCCCTCTTAGCCTTGGCCCCAGCCTGCCTGCCTGCCTTCTGGCTCTCCTGTCCTCGCTGGCTCGCCCTCACACCTGTCCTGCCATCCTGTGCCCCTGACTGCCCTGCCACTTCGCCCCGCGTCCTTGCCTGGGCTGCCTGCATTCAACTCTGCAGCACTGATCCAGCTGTCACTGCCTGCCCTGCTGCCCCAATCCAGCCGGTCACCTTGACCCTGTCCAGGGTCCTGGTCCGAGCGCCCCATTCACCGCGTGTCCGGAGCCCTCACCGCGCGAGCCGCCGGGAACCGCGCAGGCTCGCTGTCACCCAGCCCGGCCACAGACAGGCAGCGCGCACACCCTGCCGCCCGGAAGCTGACAGCACTGCCATGGCTTGCTGGGGGTAATTCCCTCTTCTTCTCTCTGTCCCCTCTCTCTCTCTCCTCTCCCCCAGTCCTTTTCCATTTTCCTTTCTTCTTTTCTGTCTCTTCTAGCCCTCTATCGCTCAGGCAACTCCTTTTCTTTCTCCCTTTTCTTACCAATAAACGGTCCTCAGATACAAGGCTTGCCTCATTTGGCTTCATTCCGTTCCCAACCATCCATTTTTAAAAGAACTTCTCGCAGTTCCCAGCAGTGGAACGCAACACTAGACATCCTGCATTTTTCATGTGAAAAGTTTTTTCCATAAGATGGTGATAACCTGGGAAAAAAATTAGTTCTATTAACAGTCATCTGAGGGGAAGAGCAATTTAAAAAAAAAAAAAAAAAAGAGTAAGGATAGACTTGAGATCATGAGAAAGTGAAGGAGCAAAAATGCCTGTTTGTTCAAGACCAGGTACTTAAAATGTTGCAGACTAATTGAAAAGTTATTTTTTTTAGCCTGGTAAAATTTCAGTCCATGCTCTCCTTCACCATATATCTGCTGCAGATAAGATGCAAACCAAGCTGCTCAAGTCTACTTTGGTGACTTAAAGTCTCTTTTAACAATGTGTCCAATCTGCAAGAGCCTTATAATTTTAGATAGAATTTGGAACCTAACACTATAGAAATAAAATTGTTCATGATTAAAAGACATAATTTTGCAGTTTCTGGTGGCAGCAGATTCCGCCTACACTAATTATTTTATCTCCTGTAAAGTAACCTGTACATGATCTATGACATTTTTTCCCTGAGCAGGTTCTTTTTTCAGATAATGATATTCGGTAACTCTCAAGCCTTCTTATCCTGAGTTAGATGTATGCCAAAAAAGTCTAGGTATGTGAGCCCATGGTTTGCAATCAAAATTATCTTTCTTCCTAATCTTAACAAAGTGTGTCCTTTGGCTATTTTGGATGCCACTTGGAAAACGTCAGCATTTAAACATAACTGGAATACAAATTTAGCCTACATAATAAAGTATTACAAAGCATATTAAGAAACTTTACATTGAGATGAATATTACTGTTTACAAGCTAAGGACTAGGTTTGTGTTAAACATAGCACAACAAGCATATAACGATGTACCATATGGTAAGGGTTTGCATTTTTATTTTATATTTATACAGGCATGCAAGGATAGCTTCAGAGAAAAATGATACATGTCTCATCTCCTTGATACTGTTTATGTGTATAAATCTGCTCTGGTTCAAATTCCTACTGTCTCACACCTCAGCATGTCATACTGTACTTTTGCTTTGGTAAACGTAAACTCTTGGGATATTTCCATGTAAAATATCCTTTTTCTTCATCTCTGCATTCACCATGTCCTCTTTTCCCATGTTTCTTGTTCTGTTAGACCAAACACAACCTGAATACCTTGTATTACCCTGGCTTCATGACTTATCCTATTATGCCTTTGCACTCATCAGTGCTACCTTCAGTATGCCCCCTGTGGCAATCTCTATTGCAGAGGCTGAATTTTCCATCAAGCATCTCCATGCTTTGGCTCACACATGACAGTGGTAAACTGATACACTGTAAATAAAAATAGCACAAGTGAAGGTTAATAACAGTAATAACATTACTTATGTATTTTCACTTGTTGTGAAAGCTATTGTTAAGAAGTCATGTGCAATAAGCTATCATCAGTGCATAGGAGGTTTTGCTGTAACCTGTGGAATTAGGGTGAATAGTTTTTCATGAGATGTAAAAATGTTTTATTTACCTAAACAATAATTTTCAGAGTTATTACACTGTGTGTAGTGGAATGATCTAGGCTATGTAAATACGAACACGTAGTCTACATACTGGGAAACAGAGCTCAGAAGTAGCCAGGCTAATACTGTGCAAAGCCAATTTGACATTGTGGAGTTTGTGAGCTTGGGACCTGTTTGATTGTGCCTAAACTGTTTCTGGACTTCAGTTGATTCTAGAGAAAATACAGCTGCTTTACCACAGTGCTACAAATGGCTTACTGAGTCCCCTGGTTTCAACCTAGGTTCATTGTGTTTAGCCTTCTACATCATGACATGAGTATTTCTCCAAATTCCTGTGAATAGGTAATAAACTGTGATTCTGTATTGACCCTCTGGTTTTAGTGCACTTTAGTAATGTAATTTTTTTTCACTTTCAATTTTTGTTTCTTATTTAAGATTTTAAGAGTGGCAGATCATATATGGGCCCTTTAACATTTTTATACTTGTTTCCTTGTTCAGGGAAATAGATTTAATATTGGCTGCAAACTTCATAAGTAGATGAAGATGTAAGTCAATATTACTAAGAATTACTGAATTGCTATGGAAACAAACCTCATCAGAACACTGTAAATAAGAAGAGCTAACCATCATAAATCCAGCCTAAAGACATCAAACCATTTCTTTTTTGTGCTTGCATCTTGGTAATGTGACAGTGGAGAATCTAAATCAGCTGACTTAGAGTATCTTGGAACAACCACAAGTATGTCCTACCAAGCTGTACCACATGTCCACTGCATCACCTAATGCCTTCCATCAAGATTAGATGTTATCACTATGATATTTAGTTGCTTTTGTTATTTAATCTTACTTTTTAATCTCTTCCCTTTCTTTTTTTCCTACTCTGCACAAATCAGCATTGATACTCCAGCTGTGAGAATAATCCTACCTACCGCATAATGTTATGATTATAGTCTGTGCTCTGAACTATCAATCAGCTTATCAAGAACATTATAAGCATTAAATAGAGATGTTTAATATATTTTCTGGAGTCTTTCAATTTTCCTGTTATATCTATTCTTGAGAAGATGAGAAATTCTTGTTTGAGAACCAGAATAGAAATATTTTGAAATATCTCATTTTTTAAAAATTTAAAATCAAGGACGATAAAATAGGAATAGCTATACAACTAACCTTAGAAGCAAATTTTAATTGAGGATCCTTTTCAGTATATATTCAGTTTTAATTAAATGAATAGTTTGAATTCCATATTGCTACAAAACTTTCTAATTCTTAGATTGGTCCTTGCTAGGACAAAAAGAAAAAAAAGCATCAAATGTTGACATGCTTGGCATCTGGTTTGCTCTGAGATTTGTTTCAAGTTGTTTTTATTCACCTGTATCAGTGACTGAGCTGAATTAAAGTGACTTTACTAAGGGATTACCTATATAATCTCTATGAAAAATTGCCCATTCTCACTCACACACTGGAATTTAATTCTTTCTTTCCATTTAATTGTACTTGAGCTTTCAGATAGGTATTATTGTTAAAATACTTTAAAACCATGATCCAGTTGCTAAGAGATATTCTGGAAGTAGGGAGAAATAAAACCATTCTCTTTACTGGCCCTTATTTTAAGAAATAGCCACACTAAGCAAAACCCAGGTACTGGTAATATCTTTAGTAAACACATCTCTTGTCCAATCACACATACTATTTCAAGAGGAAACCTATAGCTTTTGAGCAAGCTAAAGCACTTTTATATGACATAATTTTTAGGATGACTGTCCACAGATAGCACAGCTCAGATTCTTTCCTAAAGTTAGTATTTTAAATCAATAGAGTTATACCAGTAAATGCATACTGTATTTGATTAAGTCCCAGAATCACAGAATATTCTGAGTTGGAAGGGACCCACAAGGATCACTGACTCCAACTCTTGAGTGGCCTGTGCAGAGATTGCACCTGGGCTTTAATACCACAGTCCTATCAACTGAACTAATCTCAAGTCCCTGTATTATTTCAGTACTGATAAATACATTATTAAATAAATTACATAAGTGTTCTCCTGAAAATGAGCCTTTTAAATATTGTAGCTATAAGCAATATCAGGAACCAATTAAGTTGTGTATTCATTAGTGTTATCTTAAGATGGTTCACATCAACAGAAAGTACACTATTACATCCAAGAACACAAAAAATTACACATGCACAGTTAAATACCTCTTTCATGTACCTTTACTTATTGTGCAGTCTTTTATAAACACTCATTTTAGAACCTATTCCAATCCACAGCATATGTATTCTCACTATTGCAGCATTAGTGCTGCAGATGCTGAGATGTATTTTTCACAGGTTTGGGAATTTTTGGCTGACTACTTTCTGTTTAGTTAAGGGCTACACTTCAAAAAAAAAAAATCAAATAATAATCTTCTCTCCATGAATTAAAGGTAAATAAAAGTAGATGTGATACAAATTAGATAACCATATGAAGATTTGCTCTTCTAAGCATTTAGGGTCAGAGTGTGTTGTTTTGTTGGGTGTTTTTCGTTACAGTGAGGGTTTCTATAAAAACTGTCAACTCCACTAAATATATACTACTTAGTAGGTTTTTGAAATTAAGATTTAAGTATAGATTCACAGAGCATGTGAAAAAGTAACTCTATGAGTCAGCTCTTAAATTTCTGTAAATCATTTTACTTACATTTAGTTAAGATCTGATTTTAAAAGTATAACATGGAAATATGGCTCATCCTAGGCATGACCAGAAAAACTCAGTTAGTTTTTCAGAAAAAAATGTGTGCTCTTTTCACTTTGTCAGATGGCTGTACTGAAGAGAAATGGTATAAGGCATAGTGACATCTGAGAAATTCAAAGTAGCCAGGGATTTACTAATCCTCTTTTAAGCGTACTGAAAAATGTGGGAAAGGGAAATGAAAATGAAGAATAGCATTTTTATGCACATCCAGCTCTGCCTCTCTAGATAGAAGTGTGAAGTGAGGATTGCTTAAATGGGATGGAAGAAGGTGATGAAAAGCAGCATGAAATCTATCTGCCATGTCACCAAGGCAAAACACATTATAGAGCTAGAGAGGCTTAAACAGTAAATATTTCCCAAAACAAAAAAAGAATTTGCCAAAAATCTTGATAGGTCAAAAAAGAGCCAGTGAGGCATACTAAAATTTACTATATTTTCTTTGATATGTCATCTCTGCTACCTATCTCCAAACACTCAATATTTTTAAGGAAAAGACTTATGAGTCTTCTCTAACCTCACAGGTTCCTTTCCATTTCTCCTCATCGATATGCTAACTTTTTTTCAGTTCTATTTCCCCCTGTAATTGCCCAATTCAGTTTGAAATTTTATCCTTCTGGGTGAGTGAATCTTAAACAAAACAAACAAACAAAAAACCAAACCAAAACAAACCCCAAAAGCCCAAAAACCAAAAAATTGAAGCAAACTTAATTTCTCTTATCCAATTCAAAAGAGCAGAGCCAAGCTTTGCTGAGAGTTAACTTAGCAAGATCTAAATTGTAGTGAGCAGGATGGCTCCCTGGGGACAGCAGGGCTATGAGTGTGGGGATTCTCCCAGGCTGGCAGCCAGGTCTGGTCTCACACCCCTGCAGGAAGCAATATACATGTACCTAAATACACACGAAAAAAATCAATCACATTGAAAGTTATTTTTTCAATTTCTTAATAAAGGTGACAACTCAGAATATAAAAACTACCTGTGTACAATGAGATATTGTCATATTTAGTAAAAGTATTCTCAAAACTTTATTGGAACAGTTGTTATCTTTGCTTCAGGGAGTTAGTATACCTTTATTTGGGTAGACAGATGAAGGGAAAACTCTAAACAATGTTTTTTGTATTTCTGTTTTTGTGCTGTCAGTAAAAGTACCAGTAAATGAACTTTTACTAATATAAGGAATAGCAGACACTTCTGGTTGAGTGGCTTAACTGGATAAAGGCATCTTCTATCAAAAGTGCACAGCTCTTCTATTACAAATTGTGTATTATCTTAATGAAGCTTTTAACTAGGCCAATTATTTGGGAAAAGTATGTTTACAGATTAAAAGAATGGATATTTGTGCACAAATACGCTAAATATTTTTTTCCATTCTTCAGATGTTTTACAAAAATTTTGGTGAGAACAAGGAAGATAGCAAAAGAGATAAGAATATCTTTCAGATGATTTAACATTCTAGCACTGAAAATCAAAATTCAACACCCTTGTCTTTACTTGCTGTATGGGTAGAATACCTTCAGCTGCATGGACTTAGGAGAAACACATCACACAAACAGGTGAAGTGATGGTGACTGGGCATTTGTGACATTGGAAACAGTGCAATGCAAATGTTAGCAAGCTACTTCAGCCACTCATTGTAAGGGCCCTAAACTATTAGTAAATTGAACATCAGTAATTTTCGTTCTATGATGCAAAAACATTACACCAATTAAATATATAAAATTTTCTGACATCACAGATAATAATCATTAACCTTTTTTTAAATTCTTGTTAATTTTTTATACAACATAAAAATCAAAATTTCTGTCAGTGAAGTATTTTATAGTCAATTTGGTATTAACCTACTATAAATAACATAGCCATCACTGACTTCTTAGACATAAATCACCACGTAGAACACTGTCATGCTGTTTCAATTGTTTTTAAAAAGATACCTTGTTATAAGACATTTTAACTTTCACAGTCACAATATCTTAATAATAATTTCAAGTGCCTTGTATAAAAGTTTTGAAGCTGAAAAATAACTTCTAAATATAGTGTTCCATCTGTTGGTCTCTTTTGTTTGGCAAAGTGTTGTTTGTTCTGTTTTTAAGATTCTAGTCAGTAACAGAAATATTATGTTCCTTCTTTATTAAACAATCCAGACAAAGAATTTTCCTAGTCAGAAGAGCCTGAAATCTAAGAAATTATTCACACAAGAATTATACATTCAACTTGATGAGGTATTCAAAGCAGGAGTGGGTGGTGGGGTGGAGATGGAAAGGATGTTGCTCTACTCTATAATTTAATGATTTAAAACCAGAGCATAAAAATAAATTTCATTTAATTTTCTCTCTTGAATATTTACTTTTAATTACAAATCCAAGCTGAACCCAAAACTCTAAAAATGTTTAATCAGATTTTAGATGTGAGAATCTAACCCATGTTCTGCCTATAAATGTTATTTTTATTAAAGTTCTCAACCCTGTCTCGAACACAGGAGTCTAGAGAAGCCAGGTATTTTTATATAAACCTACTGGTGGCAAAGTAGTGTTTGATAAAGATGTCACAGCAGCAGTCAATGTAATCATCTGGAGTACAGTACTTCATATTATGTTTCTTTAATTCACCATGGTGCAAATTTATTTCATTTCTATTTGAGGAGTTTCCTGTGTGGAGTTCCTAAAAGGCAAAAGGCATTTAAATCTCAAAATGAGGATTTTGTCTCAGCATACTGTATTAATCAACATGGCTATGCTTATATTAGCATTTTCTCTGTCTCACAAATGGTTCTGCATTCTGGTCTAGAGGTGAAGCACCTAGAAGCTATGCATTTCAATGTTTGATTTACATACACCAAAGTCCTTTGGATAAAACTTTGTCTTCCTTGTAAAGCACACAGATCTATGGCTAAGAGCTGTATAAAAATGTGCAGGAAAAAATGGAGTGTGTTACTATTTTGCATGTTTCTGCTTCTATTTATGTGTACTTGTGCCAACCTTTATTGCCTTTATTCAACCTTTATTCAAATGTTCAAATAGTGTAAACAAACAAATGTTCAAATTACACAGACTTTTTAACAAATGATATGCAATATGGTAAATAATAATCACATGCTGTTGATATATTGATATGTAGGCACTGATATATAGGCAGAGAGATTTTCTAATGATTGGTTTTCTAATATTTTAGCAAGTGTATTGTGAAAGCTTATTTTAAGAGTTCTATTTAAATATTAAACTTTTCTTACGGTACTTTTGGGGCAGTGAAGAAAACAGGAGAGGAGGGGAAAAGTCTTGAAAAATCTTAAAACAAATACGTAGAGTTAACTTTCAGGGCAGAATTTTACTACTTGTACCTACATCAATAGTAACTAACAGGAATTATAATTTTTCTAGGTGCATGTGTGTCTGTGTGATCATAACACATAACTGTAATTTTTTCACATTTTTTGCCTTATTGAGTTATACTTCAGTTTTGAGTACCCACAAGAACATTGTCTAGAAGCTTATTGTATGATCAGTGGTTTTATGATTCTTTTGTGGGGTTTATTATTATTTTTTAGTGATATTAAAAAATACTGTAGAACTTAAAAAAAAAATAACCAAAATACTTTTTTCTCCTTTGTGCTGTAGTTTACCTCTTCTTGATTTTCTTTTTGCTACCTCATTGAAAAAACTTTAAGGCATGCTGGACTGATAGTCTTAAAAACTGCAAATCCATCCTGTCATCTTTGTCTCTGATGAGAAAGGATGATCTGGAAGTGGTCCTGGATGTCCATGAAGTCTACAAATCCATGATAGCACTGCCAAGATTGCAAGCAAAGTAACTAGTTACTGACACTAAAAGAAAAGATAAAGCAGCTAAAGATGTCCTGTGACCTGGATTGCCCAGTTCATCTCAGCCAAATAAAGAAGAGTGTTTTTTGATCAGTCTCTTTCAGCATCAAAACAGTGAGACAAAAATAATGACTGATCTTGGTTCAGATTTTCATGTTGCAGGTTTTTTTAATTTTCTTTTTTCACCTTTGCATTTCAAAGGTATTAAACTGTTTCAGTTTCTTATATTTAGAAGGATATGATCCTAAACATCCTCTGTGTAGTGTGTCACAAATAATAGTTATTTTTATTTACATGTACACCCATCATGCTAGCCCCCAGCTCTACACTGAAGTTTTACTGCCACTCTGAGCAATTATTTTTAGATGCACCTGACCTCTCCAACACTTTGAGACATAAGAAATATGTATAGAGAGTATTCAATTAAACGTATATTTCATGCTCTGCTAGTTTTTATGGCACCCATGTGCCTTAGGTACACCTGGATTCTTGCATATTAATAAAGTAATAGCCAAAAAACTGAAAACATCTGTCCATTAAACAACAAACTGAAACAAGATCCATCAAGTTCAGCTATCCAAGAGGCAAGAGGCAGTCAGAAGTAAATTGGGCCAACATGCAAGGTTTCTATGCCTGATAGTGCAGGTGATTTCCATGAGCTTTATATTATCTTTATGTCATAGTCTAAAAGTAATTAACCTCACCAGTTCTGAAGAAAGGGAGTATTGGTTCCATGGGGACATAATTTTTGTTAAAGATCGGAGAGGATCATAACCTAGGTGTTTATCGACCCAGGGCTAAGATACATGTGAAGAATACAGAATGCTGAAATCATAACAGTGGTCTAAATAGGATTGAACATTAAATCAAAACTGAATTATAACATCTTGAGTGAGATCCCTAGTGTTTACCATTCTTGTGTCTCTGTCTCCATTAAAAAGACTGCAAGTGTCTTTGAAATATCTTGGCTTGATACAGATGTGAGTAAGGATTTTTCCACTTTTATTTACAGATATTTGTCAAACAGGAAAATTGATCTCATTCAGGTTTAGTGCTACATTCTGCCACAATAATTGCATGAAGCCTCCAAATTCTATTGTGATACAGATAAAGTATGATAATAACAGCAATAATACTAACAATGAATTGTATTATTTCTATACACAGAAACAGGGTAATTCTTCCTTGCCTTTAACACATTTCTAAATTTAATGTTCATTGTAAATGTAAAAATCTTCATATATGTACTGCTAGTATCAAAGTCTATTCAGAAATAATTTCGAAATCAAATAGATGCCAATGTCAGCCATCTATAGGTTAATATTTTTCTTTAGATCAACATTCTGATTTCAATCTTCATTATAGTGATAGGAAAACATATTTTCTTTTGTTTTCAGAGCAATTTTTTTTTTAAAGGAAAGGCAGGCTGGATGCTGAACAGATCAGTTAATTCACTATTTTAAAATGCAAAAAAGAAAGACTTGGGGAACTACAGGCCAGTCAATCTCACCTCAGTGGCCACCAAGATCACGGAGCAGATTCTCCTGGAAACTGTGCTAAGAGACGTGGAAAATAATGAAGTGATTGGTGGCAGCAAAACAACTTCAGTAAGGGCAACTCATGCCTTGCACACTGTGGCCATCTACAATGGGTTTACACCATTGGTGGATAAGGGAAGAGCAACCAGTGTTATCTACCTGGACTTGCGCAAAGCATTTGACAAAATTCTGCATGACATCCGTGTCCTTAAACTGGAGCGACATAGACTTCATGGAGGGATGATTTGTAAGATAAGGAATTGGCTGGATGGTTCAGTTGTGGTCAATGGAGACAAGTGATGAGTAGCATTCCTTAGGGGTTGGGATTGGGACCAGCGCTGCTTAACATCTTTGTAAGCAGCATGGACTGTGGGATTGAGTGTACCCTCAGCAAGTTTGCCAACACCAAACTGTGTGGTGCAGTCAACATGCTGAAAGGAAAGGATGACATCCAAAGGGACCTTGACAGGCTTGGGAGGTGTGTCTGTGCAAACTTCATGAAGTTCAACAAGGCCAAGTGCAAGGTCCTGCAGTTGTGTCAGGGCAACCCCAAGCACAAATACAAGTTGGGCAGAGAATAGATTGAGAGCAGCCCTGAGGAAAAGGACTTGGGAGTCGAAATGGCACAGCAATGTGAGCTTGACCCTTTCAACCCAAATTATTCTACAATTCTATGATAATATGAGTAAGAGAAGAATGAAATTTTTCTACCATATTTCCAATGCCAATCTGAAAAAAAAGTGTATCAGAATTTGCTTTATTTAATCTTAGACATTATTTCTTCCTTCACTCTTCATCTCCTTTAAGAATATACTGATGATGCAGATTTAGGAACTTTTCCACATATTCTCCCTATGCTACCTTACCAACCAGTTACTGGAGTGGATAAAAATTTTATTCTCTGGGATTGATGAGGACAGGAGTAATCTGGTCACTGAAACTCTTCTTTTTTATTCATTATTTTTCTCTCTCCTTATCTTACTTATTAAGAATGATTTTGACACAAGAGATAATGAATCCATCCCTGCTGCATTATTAATTTTGAATTAGATATTAAGCAACAGTTCTTCTGAAGGAAGAGGAGCTTATAATTCTTACTAGTGGATGGCATTAATTCTTATTATATATATATTTAAAAATAGATGGACTTTATCAGCTCCAGTATTGATATGATATACTTACACATGCTCACACGTATATGTCTCCTATTGCTACAGAAGCCTTTGGGTAATAATCTTGCTTTAGCAGTTTCCATCAAGTTTTCTGTCCCTTAGCTCTGGATTTTGCCAACCTAGCAGTTCAGTTTAATGATCTTTTATTACCAGCTTTTGGTGCCCCAGACATTTGATACAAATTTGAGTCAATCTAGTAAAGATCAGTAATCAAAGCTGGGTAAAAAACACATGTTTTAAAATACACTCTCCTTTAACAGCTGCTTTTGGCTATGGGGAGCCACTAGTTCTTGCAATATTTTTTCTAAGCCTTTCACTGTTGCAGAGACTTAACCAGCAGCTGTGGTAGCCAGGGGGCCAAAGAGCCCAGGTATAGAGGGGGCCCGCTGGTGGGCAAACTCCGAAGTTTAAGACTGCCCCTTAACTCAGTGAGAAAAGCTTCTCCCATCAGGTCTCCTGATTCTATGTAGATTCGGGCTGTCTGACTGGCCAGCAGCCAGACGCCCCTTGTATCCCTTAGAAGGATGTAATCCAGCCCCCACTCCGCCCCCTCCTTCTCCCCATTGGTTCTTGTGGTGTTACCCTGCCTCCCTTCTGTACCCCTTTATAAGCATGTCTCGAGGAGAAGCTCGTCCCTTTTCGTCCTTGGACTGCTTTGGAGTGGTTTGGTAAATAAACTCTTCAGAACTCCATACAATGGCCACCTCTTACCTCTTTGCTTCTAGTTACCCCTGAGCTGGCCAGCTCAGAGTGAGCGTGGCTGCGTGTTTCCATCGCACGGGTGAGAGAGCTGGCTTGTGAGTGTGCCAAGAAGCACCGCCAGGGGTTCCTTCACTAAAGGAACGCCTCTGGAACAAGCAGCCATATTTCCATCGAACACCCACACGGCGATATTTCACTTTCTAAGGTGTTCATTAATTTATTTAACAACAAAAAAATATGACTGCAGTATTTATAGTCCACCTCAAAGCAAATTACTGGAAGTTTTATTTGACAAATTTATGACTTTCTCACAGATGTGACTGATAAATGGATTGTCTCTTCAAAAAGAAGTAACTTCAAAAGCTGAAAAGAGTAAGGGATAAAAAAAGGTCATTGCATTTGACTTCTCTCAGCAGAAAAACAACCTGTAATGTTTGCTTGAGGCAGTTCATTACAATTACCTTTGAAACAAGAATATAAATGCAGAGATTAACTTCCAATTCCTCCCCAAGCCCCTTCACTCCAATTTAAAGATTTTAAAAGGTGTTTAAAATGTGCAAGAACAAGATATTTCACTTTGATAGGCTGGCAGTGTTCTCCTAGAATTCAAAACATGATGGCTAAAATCACCTGGGAGTAGAGTTTTCCCCCTTAGTAGCATGTGGTGATGGAGATGTACACTAGCAATTGATTGTGTGGACCACAGAGTTTACCCTTAGGACAACACAGAGGAGATATGTGTGACAAGAACTGACATCTCACTTGGTTGTGTGATACTCAGATGTGCAGAGAATTCTGACCCCCTTCTGTAAGTGCCATATAATTTTCATACCTGCTCCCCTTACCTCCAAACTTTTCCTCATATTCCTCCCATTCAGTTAGAAGTTGCCTTCCCTAGTGCATTTCTTTTGCAGCTCTTCAAAGAACAGACAGTTTTGTCACAAACAGGATGTGCCTCTGCTCCTTCAAAGACTCTCAACTGTTTCTCTACTCCTTATTAACACTGACAGCAACAAAAAAAATTCCAACTCAGTATTTTTCATATCATTAAAGTCAATGGGATTACATGTGAATGTTTATTAGCTTAGTACTTCGCAGCCTAAACAACTGCACTTCAATTTTTGGTTTTTTGAGTCTGTTTGTTTGTTGGGACTTTTTTGTGGGGGTAGTGATATTATGGTTTCATTTGAATTTTCTGTGGTTTTTTGTATGTTTGTTTCTTTCTTTTGTAGCTTTAATTCTTCCCCCC
>VZRQ01011262.1:352718-414661 GCA_013397975.1 Machaerirhynchus nigripectus | reverse complement strand
TAAAGGATATTGATAACTTGAGAATTCTACAGGTCCAGAAGTCCAGACTCAGGGCGTTAGAATGGGGTTTCAGTACCATGAAATTGAACCAATTTAGCTAACCGTACTTAATAGAAGATACTTGTAAAGCTTAGTGGACTTCTTGCTTCCATATCAAAAAAGGACATCTTTAGACTTCACTGTTAGTTCTAAGTGATTTCCTCTTTTTACTTCTTCTGACTTGGAGTGCTAAGAAGACACAATTGAAGGAATCGCTAAATATTCTTAATTACTAATTCCTTGTGGAGATAGAAGTAGATACTTTCCCATTCCCTGGCATAACCTGCTTACATTTTAGATCTCACAAATTTTAGGATTATTTAGGGATACTAAGGACCATTAAGCTGAATTAAACCAGCCCAGGTTTCACTTCATACAAATAGTGGTAAAATGGCACGATCCCTTTATTTATATTTGCTGCTAGACTACAATCGGCTGAAGAAAATGGGAAAATTTTGAAATGTATGCCAAAATACATTCACTTCCCCACATAATTCTGTAGTTAATCCTTGTTATGGGTTGTTTTGCTTCTCTTCTCAGAATAAACTGAGTAAGGAGAGAAAAAAAATATTGCCCAAAGGGAAGATTTAGGATTTTCAGTTTACACTTTTATATTACCAACCCTGAGCTTTATTCTGGTAATTTAACTTAGATCAAGGTATACAAGACTGGGCTGACACAATCTCATAAATCATCTCTCATTTAAATTAACAACTAGGTTTTTTTCCTTATATAATTAATGTTTTATAATCAAATAAGTTTTATAATCAAATAAGTTTTACAGCGGATGGGTTACAATGAGTAAACTCCTAGAAGCTCTAGCACACTTTTCAGCACAGAAACACAATAAAATTATAACTGAAGACTGACTGTAAGTAGTTATTCCATTAATGACTTTGAAAAAACAGGTAGCGATTAACAAATAATATACTACATAAAAAGAAGATTCATTATTTTTTAAAATGGCTATTATGCAGTTCTGAAAAGCTGATAATAAATGTTGAATTTATTTCATTAATATTCAAACAATTCTCTAAAAGCCATAAGCTAATACATAGCCCAAACCCATAAGCACATATATATATTGTGCAATCTGTCATGATCCAGATGTATACTACATAAAGTAAACACACACATTCTAGAAATTCTTTGTGGGTGGTTATGTAATATAGCCACTGCTTAAAGAAAAGATACAAAATAAATTAGCCAAATTTTGCAAGAATATCAGAGAACCCTCTGAGTTTAAGTACATTTCTGTTTCTCTTGTTGCATGAAGGAATTCATCCTGGTCACTTCTGATTACTATAATGGAGTTTTAATTTTCTGACTTCTGCCACTGAAGCCCTTCACTTGGTCCAGACAGTTTCTGAGAAACTTTATTACCTCTTTTGACAACTGTCATTGGGTGATGTACCCAGTTTCTTACTGGGTGGATTTTTTAGTGTCTTTGGTAAGGAAAACCTTGTTGGCATTTACAAAGTCATCTTGAGCTCAAGACAGCTTAGAATTTAGTAAAAATAAGTATCCATTCAAAGCAGCCAACATAAATCACTGTTGTTTGCTTGCTTTAATAAAAATTACAGCTAAAGAAATAAAAGTAAAGTAGTATTAAGAGAGAATTGTCAAAAGTCCCCAATTCTTCCGTCCATCAGACCATTTTTGTATATTTGACACTATCATGACAAGATTTTTGTCTTCCTACATTCTTTGTTTCTGAGGTTACATCTCAAGCGAGAACTGTTGTATTTTAGCATCTAGATTTTATATATAGTGCTTTTGAAGTACTTCAGAGGATCTGGCCAGTTTAAATCGTACTGAACTTGATTCTTTCTTTTTTACTAGATGATATAGAATGGCCACTATTTTTAACTGAAGTATGCATGTCTTACTATCTGTGAAGATGGAACTGTCTCTTCTTTAATACTACATATCAATACTTGGACTTGAGTGGCCAATTTATAACTGTTTAACTCAAGACAGGGAAAAAACCTAAGTCTGTCTTTACTGGCTCAGACACAATTACACACTCTAGCTGTTTGACCCTTTGCAGCTGAGGGCTGCATAGTTCAGTTATTATTGCTAGCTGTGATGCTCATATAAACATTTGGAGGAATGTTTTGTTCAGCTCTTCTGGCTGAAAACTAATCCCTTTCCTTATAGGACTGTTCTCAGGCAGCTCAGCTATCTCTGAACTAAGCTGCTACACATGTGCAGAAATGCTGGCATAAGGGAGAGACAAATGCATTCACTGTGACTGGAACAAATATAAGTGTTGAAGCAGGACCAAGGGAACTCCGTAGGTTTGGCTGAAGATGTGAAAGCATATCCTCATAATGCATCTGTCAGTATTAAGCACTCTCTTTACTGAATCTTGCCTTCTATATTAGTTTGTACTTTTCCTAAATGTTTAATAAAAAGCTGAATAAAATACTTTTTGGTCACTAATAAGCCTTATTTGATTGAGATTTACACCACTTAAAGTTGGCAATATGCTTGCTGTGACTGATCATTTGCTGCCTTTCATTTAAGGGTACTGCATACAGCACAAAGCAGCTCACTTTTAGAGAGAAATCAAAGCAAAGCACTTGCCCTACAGAGATTTTATGAATTTAATTTCAGTCTTTCCTTAATGCAGAATGCATAGACAAAAGCTAAGACAAAAATACAGTCTAGGACTTGCAGCCAAGGACCCAACAAAATATTTGCTGACAGCTTGATCCTCTACTAGATTTAGTGACTAGAATTAGAAATTTAGTCATCAGTCTTGTTGACTGGATGATTCTGACAAGTCAGGCTCATCTCTCAAGAGTGTAATGTCTGAACAGTTAGGGATGTTGAGACCTTTTTCTGAATCTCTTCTGTTACTTGGTTTAACATATAGGTAAACCTTGTCTCAACAGATGCAATAATTTTTGAGATAATTTTAGGAATAAAAAAATCTGAAAAACCTGTAAACTTTAAAGTGTACAGGAACAAACAGTTTCAATGTCTGCATGATTAGAAATGACTGATTGTCTCTTCAAAATTTTGCAAGGATGAAAAAATGTATTCTCCAATGGTTTCAAATTCTATATGTAAATAAGGACAGAAAATAAAGAATTTAAACAAAATTAGATGTGGAGTTTTATGGTTCGGGGTTTTGGGGTTTTTTTGGTAAAGAAAGAACACATAAAGAGAGAACAGGATCATAAAGTGACTGAACAAGACAGCAAATATAGTAGGACTGACACTAGAAAGAGATACCAGTAAATTAGCTGAAGAGAGAGGCAACAGAGGTCAGGGACTCACGAGAGAATTCAGATTTTCTTACTAACTCTGGGCATGTTTCTCACCACGTATTTTTTCAATGTTTAAGTCCTGGGAATAAAACTTTCAATAAGGATATACAACTTACAATTTCCTGTCATTGCTACCAGTTTCCTTAGGGGTTCTGAACAAGACCATCATCTGTAGGCCTCAGCTCATATTCTGTAAATCAGGCACTTTTACTTTTTAGCACTTGTCACCAGCAGCATCATAAGGTATTGTAAGAAGCCTAATAAATATTCCAGAAAATGTAACTAAATTCCGAAATACCAGCAAAGACAGCTGAAATAATTAGGGAGTTCATCAAATGACAAATTTGCATAGTTATTTAGCTAGTATATGATACTGTCCTCCCCACACATGAACTGTGACTGTTTTCATTTAGTAAAATTTCTGTAATTCTTCTACTCCTTACAAAAAAATAGCCAGTCCCCATCTGCAGACTGTGTATTCTGACAATAATATTTCTGTGTCCATCATTCTCATGTTTGAACAGCCAAAGAGATAAGTCAAAAAGTCAAGTTCAAACATTCTTGACTCAACAGAAAACTGGGCCTACTATGATTAATCGAGTATATTTATATTTCATTCAAATATGATGTCTGTTTAGCAGGTAGACTAGGAGTTGAGGGGAAAGCTAGAGATACAGTTCAGTTAAGCACTCTCATTATGCTGAGTGTTTAATTGTTTTTAAGCTTATTCTTAGTGATCATTACACACCTTACTTTGGTACGACTTTACTCTTAACTCATCCAATTTATATTAAGACTTTTCATAAGTCAGTCTGTTAGCCCAGATTTTTTATGTGAATTTTANGAGGGGAGGGGAGGGTGGGGTGTTGGGGCAGGGTAATGTACCTATAAAAAGTAATAAAGTACTTTCTCTACAAACCTTGAATTTTCCAGGGCCTATGTGTTTGATATTCACAAGCAGAGTAGTTGTCAAGTGTGGAATATTACCCCTTCTTAAGATCAAAGCAGCATTCTGTAAAGAACATGGGGAAGTTTTTTCGATCAAACACGTATTCACCAACGTAAGGTGAGTATCCCAATATCCAGATCAAGCACTTCTGGCCACAAAAGATGACATAATTTATCCTTCACAAGGACTGATTATAAATAATTACATATATATGTCTTAATAGCACAGTTCCTATTAATTTTAACTCATTAATCTGAACTAGAGAGGGAGATCCTAAAGAAGCTGCAGAAGTATCAGCCATTAAACTACTTTCTACCAGGCAACTTCTTCCCCCTTATTCTGTTACAACTGACAAATTGCATTTTTAATAAAAGTAAGAGATCTGTGTAACATTTGCGTCTAAGTTAAGCATAATCTCTGAGTGTCAAAAATTTGGGAAAAAAAGTGTTGCAAACAGTTTGAAGAACTCTGTGTCATATTTATGTCTTGCTATGTGCATCTTCTGTTTTCACTATTTCCATTGTTAGCTTATATATTTATTTATTATTGTGCCATATTGAAACTGAACTGAATCAGTAGGGGGAGCTTTAAGACCCATGAGCCAAAACTGTGTTTTTGTTCAGCCACTAAAGACCTAATGTGCCTGAGGGTTTCAATGTTAAACATATTGCTTTGTTCAATGAATAGTGGCACAGAGAGTTCTACAAATGTGAGTTTGTTTCCAAAGCACTTGTAGGGTGCCTATAATCACCTTGTCCTTTGTAACATTGATTTTTAATATATATGACTAGGCCAGGATATTTTATAACCCAAATGAAAAGCTCCTGGAAGCAAATAGCACAAAGTACTGAAAGTGTATAGTTTATATGTCCAGAAATAGAAAATCATTTGTTTAAATAAACTCAAGCTGAGCAGAGTAATTGATGGCTTCTTTACCCCCTGAAGTGCCGTGAAATGAGTGTGCCCTTATATAGTAATTAAAATGTGCCAACAACTATTTTATTGTCTCCAATGGAATTGTCAAGCATTGTTCCAAAAACAAACCAGAGGCAAAGCTGCTAAACATGGTATTATCTGCCATTGTAGTGTGTTGGCTTGTATTAAAAAAAAGACCAGCTGTCACCTCATACATATGCCTCTATTAATAGTGAGGATCCTGACAATCTCCATTTCTTTCTTATACTTTAAGTAAAAGGTAGCTTGTTTCTTTCTCTTAAATAAAAAATCTGTTCTGTTGTATTATTCTTCTTTACATCTACAAGATGCTCAAGACTCAGCATCTTTGTATTCTGTGGACAATGTTTTATTTATTAAAAAGGAAACTTATAACACAAATTTAAATAAGTGTTCTGCTTCAATCTTGTGTTGAAAAGAAAGGTTTAGGTACCAGAGTAAGGGAAAAAATGTGTTAGATCACTTAGGTGATAATTCTCTTTCTTTTTTCCTTCCTATGAAATATCAATCATATTTTAATTAGATGTCTGGATTGAAAAATTATTATATACTTCAAAAAGAGATTATATTTCCCTGTAATGTTTCCAAGCTAAATTGTTGTGTTTATATTAAGTTTGTACCACAACACCAACAATCCAATTACTGTTATATACTGCTGAGGATTTTTGTCACATTTACTAACCTTAAGCCTACTGCAGTCCAGTGGAACATCCAGTCTTGCTTGTAATGAGTGACCTATGTCACTGTGTTGTAGCTAAACACAGATAAGTACTAAAAAAGGATACTGAAGCCCTTGTTACTTCACTTCCACCTGACATATCCTTAGAGTTCTGGAAACTCAGCAATAAAGTCATGAGAAATCACTTGGAGCCAAAATCTGAAATCTATTTTGAGAATCTGTTAAATAACTCAAGACACACACTGAAAGCAGAAGTGAAGCATGACAGTCTAAAAACTGAAGATTTTTCTAATCAAAACCCTATTGATTTGAACACAGCAGAGGGAAGGATGATTTTATCTTAAAGTAGTTTAATTATATTGCAGCCTCATTAACTTTTTATAATTATATATATCCAAGCATAATTCAGCCAGTGTGAGCCAAACTTGTCTTAATAAACATTTTCTCAGGAAAGCTAAGTTCACAAAAAATTTGCCTTTATGCCACCCTGCAGTAATCCTGCCTCATTGAGGCTGAAGACAGGGAATGGGAGGCTGCACTCCTAACTGCAGGTGCCAAAATTCTTGGCTTCTTTATTCCCATTTCATTTCAGTTGGGATGTAAATTCTTCTAAAGTAATCAGTAGATGTTCATAAGGTTGAAACAATGTGAAAGTGTAGTCATACATACGTGGGTCTCTCAGTCCCACATTTGTGTCACTTGTGGGGGAAGAAAGAAACTTCCCCCATTGCTTTGCATCATTTTGTATCTGAAATAGCTTGTACTAATCAGGAATGAGGAACTGAAAAGGAATAATTTTGAAAGCAAGCCTAATTCAGCAACAGAATATGTCTTTTTCACCCTTTAGAAGAGCAGAACAAATACACAAAGCAACAGCAGCTCTGTTATCACAGCTGCCTTTCCCATCTCTGCCTAAACTGATGCATTACAGCTTCCATATAAGGTACTTAGAAAAAAATGATAAAGAGCTAAATTAAACGGTGACAATTGTCATTTTGCTAAATGGCTTTCTGAGATCTGAGATTTTTCACCTTCCCTTTGTCCTTCCTGTGAGACTGCTTGCTGCAGCACCATGTCCCAGCTCTTGTAAGCAGCACTAACATGGCTAGAGCCAGCGTGTCCAGCACATACTGTAGCCTTAGCCCTAAGGTAGAAAAAACCCTCCCTTTGCCTTTTTTTCTCCAATACATCTCAACACAACCTGTTATTATATTTCAGTTTAATTGTTAATTTCATTTCTAACTGCTATCCTTACCAGTTTTCCGAAGTGTTCAAAAATAACTGAAATACAAAACTCTCCTAGTGCTATCTTTTCTTCTTCCACACTACTTTTCCTCTTTGCTACTTTTCTCTTTTTATCTACATTCTGTTTATTTCAAAAGTGTTAGCATTAGTTGTCCAAGAGTTCTTTTTACTGTTTACTATTCCTGTATCGAGTTTAAGTGGTGGGTAGAAGGCTGTTGGTGTGCTGTGTGCTGCAGGGCAGCCTCTTTGAGGAGAGGCCAGGGATTGCCCTGTGCTGGACACAGCCGGTCCCAGCCATTTCCAGCCAGCTCCAGCAAACCCACTGCAGGGTGCAGCTGAGCCCCTCAGCTGAGCTGGTGACACCTCTGTGAATATGTGTTTAAGAAAGGCCAAAAAATGCCAGGTGGAAGACACAGAAGGGGATGCAGCAGAGGCAACGTCTCAATCAGAGAAGGAGGGGAAGAGGTGCTCCAGGTGCCTGAGCAGGTATTCTCCCCAAAGTCCTTGAAGATGACCATAGTAAAGAAAGCTGCTGCTGCAGTCCAAGGAGGACTATGCTGGAGCAGGTATTCGTACTCTGGAGGGTCCCACACTGGAACAGGCAGATGTTCCCTGAAGGAAGCTGCAGCCCATGGAGAGCTCACATGCTCTTGCAGGCACTGGAGCCTGTGGAGGACCTGTGCTAAAGCAGTCTATTTCTGATGGACTATGGAAAAAAAAGCACTGGAGCAGTTCTTGAAGAACTGGAAGGACACACATTAGAGCAGTTTGTGAAGGATGGTATCCCACAGCAAGGAACCCACAATGCAGCAGGCAAAGACTGTGAGAAGGATGAACAGCACCAGCAAAGATTAATTTTTATGAACTGGCTGCAAACCAAATTCCCCATCCCCCTGCACCATTTGGGATGAAGGAGGTAGAAGACACAGGAGTGAAGTTCAGTCTGGGAAGAAGGCGGGGAGGGGGAAATATGTTTTTTTTTTTTTTGTCTTTTGCTTCTCACCAACCAAGTCTGGTTTTAATTAGACAAATCTCCCCATAGTCTTTAGCTTGACTCACAATCCTTTTTATTTTCTTTTCCCCCCTGTCCAGTTGAGGAGAAGGAGAGACCATTGGGTGGGTAACTGGCAGCCTGCCAAGGTCAGCCCACTACATACACTGTTGTGATGCTATATCCAAAAGTGAAGGGGGAAAAAGTATTTAAGAGCCTACAAGAGTTACTACATCCGTTCTGTGTCTTGGAGTAACTGCTATTACAATGCACATTGCTCCTGTTTTCAGGAGCAAAGGTGTAAGCAAGAACTAGCACCACTGGCAGAAGATTGTTTATACTGTGGCTGTGCTTTTCTATTTTTTGTATTTCTTTGTAAAGTTTTCTTATGTGTTGGCTTCCAGGAGAACCTGGTCAGACTTTTTCAGAAGAAAAAGTGACTGGTATCACACTTATCTATTTCTTTGTTTGTTTTCTTGTTTTTAAGTTAAGCAAATGCTGCATGGCTTAAAATCTCTCATTACTACAAAAAATAAAGAATTTTCTGATTCTGAAAAAGTTATTTGAAACATATAGAACACTGAAAAATGTGAATTTTTGATATATACGCAGTTATTAAATAACTCTTTTTACCCCTTTCTTTCTTAAAAGAAACAGTTTCCTGAACACCTGGCTGAATTTATTTAAATTAACAAATCATAAAAAGGGAAAAATTAAAAGAAAGATTAAAATCTTTTGTTATTGTGCTGAGTGCAACATACAGTCACTAGAAAGAAAATAATTCTAAGCAATAGACTAGAAACAAGAGTAAAATCCAGAAGAGAGCCGGGAAAGCAACAATACTTGATGATCTGCATTATGAATAAACTAGCCAAAGCTACAGTTAAAGACATCTAGAAGATGCGTGCTTCAGTACGTTAGTGAAAACTAATTTCTCTAAGATACAGTAAAATGGAATTAGCATGGGTATATGCTGGAATACAGCATTTTTCACTTTTGTTCCTAAAACCAATATAGGTAATGTAATGCCATGCCAACTCTGATGAACCGTGCTGCACCTGGTGCTGGAGTTGGCACAGTCTGTGCTGGCTTAAATATCATGTTATTTATCCACATTGCACTTTTTTTTTTCTTTACTAAGGAAGTTAAACTACTTCAAGAACAAAGACAGCAGAAAATAAAGTTATGTGTGCATAAAAATGTGCAGGTCAACTATCTGATTGAGAAAATAATAGCAAAGAAAATAAAATTTATCTTCTTGGAGATAGTAATTGTAAGAATGCATGCAAAATATCCACCTTTTGAGCCAGTTTACCTTCCATTATTATGGTATAGGGTTGAGTCCAGGAATGCATACATATCCATTTACACTCTGGCCCAAGCCTGATTCAGAAAATCACTTTGATAAAATCCTTGAAACAAAGCAAGGAGTCCTGTAAAATCCCAGGTCTGAAGTTCTCCAGAGTCCTCAGGGTCAGTCTGCAGACTACTTTGTTTTGAATCAGCATGAATTAATTGTCCTAAGGGGCTCACTGATTCCACAGAATTGTCATTTTTGAGCAGTTAGAGGTGATTCTGCATTTTAGTCTTTGTTACTCATCTATTGTCATGATCCTTCAGCCTCAGGAAAAAAAAATCTCTGTCATCTCAAACTTCTGGATTGTAAAATGGCAACAATAGAAGTTGCAGGGGAAAAAAAAAAAGTACAAAGGGCCTGCAGTATTTAAAAGATTCTATAAAGCACTCTTATATTATTAGTGTTTGATTAACCTTGCCCAACTGCTGGATGCCCATCCAGCTGCTCTGTCAGTCCCCTTCCTTAACAGTCTGGGGGACAAAACCAGATAAAAACTTACACTGAGGTTGAGAAAGATCACTTACCAGTTACCCTCATGGAAGAAAGAAACTCAGCTTGGGGAGAAGTAGTTTAATTTATTACAATAAAAATTCATTTGGATAATGAGAAAAAAAACAATGAACCAATGCCTTTCCTCCACACTCCTCCTTTATTCCACAATCCATCTTCACTCTTTCATTCCCAATACCACTCCCTCTTCCCCCCAAGTGGTGCAGGAGGATGGGGAATAGGAGGTTGCAATCAGATAACAGTTCCTATTTGCCACTCCATTTTCATGCTTTCCTCCTTGTCCCCTATGGGTCCTTTCCACGGCTGTAGTCCTTTAGAAACAGCCTGGGCTCGCCATGGGCCATAGTTCCTTCAGCCAATATGCATTTTCTCCCCCGGATCTCCCCACAGACTGCAGGAAAATACCTTCTCAACCATGGCTGCTTCCGAGGGCTGCAGGGGAATCTCTGCTCTGGTGCCTGGAGCACTTCCTTCCCCCTCTTTTCTCAGTGTTTCCTCCCCAACATCCAGTTCAAGAAAGATACAGACAGACTGTAGATGTTCTGGAGAGGGCCAGGGTGATGATAAAATTCTCTTCTCCATGGAGAGAAGGCCCTGGGGAACCTGATCACGGTATTCCACTACATAAAGGGTGGCTGTAAAGATGACAGAGGTGCTCTGTGCACACGGATCCACATGGAGAGGGAGCAGCTACAAGTTGGTCCAGGAGAGACATCAACTCAAGAAATAAATTTTTTACAGTGAAAACAATCACTCATTGGAACAACATCCCCAGGGATGTCGTAGAGCCCCCATTGCTGGAGGTTTTAGAGAGGCAATTGGACAGGGTGCTAGATAATCTCATCTAGGCTCTCTTTCCCACAAAAGGGTGGACCAGGTGATCTTTCAAAGTCACCTCCTGGGACATTACATGATGATTGAGCTCTATAAAACAAGTGATCACCAGCTGATAGTCAATATATTTCAAAATTTCTCACTATACCCCCTCTGATAATTATGTATTTAGATAGTTACTGTTCTTCTGTGGTAGTCATTTAGTTATCCCCACCAGAATCAACTGAGATTGATCTGTTACATTTACAACTTATTGATTCAGAAAACTATAAATTAGGTGTTGCATAGACTATTTTATTTATTTTAGTTTATTTTGCTTTATTTTAATTTTATTTTATTTTATAGTTAGGGGAATTATAATTGGTGACAACAAATTGATGCATTGGCACTGTGTCTGTAATTTAAGTAGTATTTTTAGCAAGTATTTGAAGAAATAGCATTACATTTATCATCACAGGCAATACTAGAGGAATATGGAGAAGATACCCATTTCACAGATATTATTAAAGAGAAGGTAATATAAGAACTTCACAGTAGCATATGTAGTGAGGCTGGATGAGTGGGTGGAACTAAATTTATTTTAAAAGTTTTGATGGAGAGTGAACTGGACAAGCAACCCTACAAAATACGTTAAAGAAAACTATACCATTTTCATGCAAAATTCAAGTTCGGATTCAAATACTAGAAGAAAGCTGATGTCATACTTTTTAAGGTAGTGCTTGAGACACAGGTTTTAAGAAAGCAATTACTGCACTTGAAAGAGAAAACACTAAATTTGTCCTAATCTGTGCCAAAGTGAATATACTTATTTTTGTTAATAGTAGAGTTTAAATTTTTGCATTTCCTTGGCTGGATTTTTTTCCCAAGGTCAGCTGAAACTGACAGAGTCCCCCTTCACCTCCAACAATAAAATATATTGTCTTAGTAACATCATGATCTCTAGGTTACAATGAACTTGATATTGCATGCACAGGATCAGTAACAGTCGTTAAATACCTTTCTACAGTGGAAGCAACATACTCTAAACCACAAATTAACACCACAGACAAATGAAAAAAGTTGCAACAGACTCCAAGAAAAGTTTTGCTAGGAATATAATTTGAAACACACTACTTGAATTTAAACTCTACATCAAGTGCTCTATATCAGTCCTTTCACTTAGGATTAGCTGAACTCTGTGTGGGTCAGAAGAGCATTTAAATATGCTGCTTAAAAGTGGTTTTGGAGCATCTGAGCAGGAAAGTTTGATTTATCTGCATTTTTCTGCATTTGATTTACCTGCCATCAGAGGAGAATAATGGAGCCAACTCTATGACACTTCAGTAATAATGATAGGACTCTCTTCTGATGGTCTTCACTTGCTGCATTAGATAGGAATCAGTGACAACTCTAAATGAACTTTTGTTCTATAGAAAGAAACTCTGTTGGCCTGTTTATCTTGCAGAAATCTTTGAGGCTTCATACCACTTCATAGTCCATATGCACTAGACACTGTCTGCATATAAATCAGTCAAAGTTTCTTCATAAAGAACAGAATAACTTTATTTCCAGATGAAACTCACATTGAAAGACAAAGTATTTTTTTCTTTCTTCTCTCTCTTATACAAGGCAAGACATTTGAATTTAGTCTGGAGTCTATAAAACATATCTATAGTAAAAAAGGAAAATTCCATTACTCATGGTTAAAATACTGATTTAAAACCTGCACATGAATGCTGTTAGTTTATTTGTGATGCTACAGGTTTTTTCAACTAAGCACAATGATGGAAATAAAGGACAAGCATTTCATTCTTCTTTCTCTGGGACAAATAGCTCAGTTCATACTATAGAAATGACTGAATATTGCGAGTGCCTGACATCATGAACAACCATGTATGAAAATACATTTTTATTATTTTGGTAGTAAAGTGTATAAAAGCAGGTTTCTCAGTGTGTGGACCCCAATTATTACCCTCATGAACCTGTAATCCTAACTATGTCAATAAATAGTGTGGATATTTAAGAAATAAAGATTTGCTATCCATAAAAAATTGATAGCCCAACATATAAATATTGAAAGATCTTCCAGATTGACAGCAGAAGTGAAGGTCTTAATGCTCATAAGTATTAGATTATTTTCTGAGCTGTTTTTCTTTCATGGCACAAGGAAAGTTAGTTCTATTGCCTACAGGAAACAGAGAGTGAAAATTAAAGACACGAATGCAAAAAAGTTAAAGAATATCCATATTATGGTAAAAAGTACAAAGACCTTTTATGGATAAAAAAACAGTAGTCAGTGAGACAGTCAGACCCCCTTTCTTAATGCAAATGGCAGAGGCTGCAGAAACCTGGCAAAAATTCGTGACAGGAAAGTTACTGGTCCTTACATGATCGTATATACATCTATTTTCTGCCATGTAGAAGTGTCTCCAGCAACATTTAAGTCACACGAATGGATATCCTGGTCTGACTGAAATGTAGCCTGTTTGGTTGCTGCAAGTGTAAGTTGGAGACAAGCGAAAAGAAGCAGAGTTGTGCATAGTCCTGGGAAGATCCATGAGAAATTCTTTTCTCTACGTGAAAGGGTGGGGAGGTGAGCGAGGGGCTGTGTGGTGCTTAGTCGCCAGCTGGGGTTAAAACACGGCAACAGCCAAATTACTCTGTGCTACTTTTGAAATTGTAATGAACTGTTTCAGTGGCAAAGCAGAAAATAGCATACGTGGAAAATGAAAAAAAAAAAGGTAAAGCATAGGGCTGTAAACAAATCCTTCTTTGGCCATGGCTGAGGTGGTACCATGAATGGCACCATCCAGTCGCTGCATTACTGAAAAACAGGCAACTGTTTATACTTTTCAAAATTTTACATCTCGTAAACTTAGACTACTGTGATATACTGTATGTTCTATTGATCTAAAATGTGTTAAAAATTACTGTTAAAGCACAAGCATAATACGGTAGCTGTGTAGAGCTTTCTTATGCAGCTTCATTGATCCTTTTGTCAGTTGAATAGTTTATTTAATGATAAGCTTGCTCACATTTGTATTCTTTATTATTCAACAATTGTATCTATTTCATTGTTTTGTTGCTATTTAATGTGAATTTATGTTCCTGTATGTATTACCTCATTCAAAATACCAAGAATAAGAACAAAATATCTGATTGATTTCAAGGACTTGAAATAGGTCTGTCCTTTGTACTTATTTATGTATGTTTTTACAATATTTCAGATAAAAATATGCGTATTTTTGCATTAATCTCTTTCCATTTTTTGGAGACAATAACAGAAACTTTCCTTATACAATTAAATGAAACAAAGATTATCTAAAAGAAACAACTGACCTTCACCTTTACAATTAATGAATTCCCAACACCTCAGCAAGGTCTTCCATTTTTCAGAGCTGAAAGTTTGCAGTTTACCTCTTTTCCAGCCTAGTTAGCCAAAGGTAAGGACTATTGATGAAGAAAAATTGGTCATACTAATTCAAGTGTGTCAAAATGCAGTTCTTACAAACAGAATTATTCTGGACAACATAAACGCTATTCTTTTAATTGCTGAATTTTTGTTTCATGTATGTGTACATTAAGGTATGATAATGAGCTCTTTAATAAGATCTGATGTAGCAAGATAAAATGTTTGCTAAAATGGGAGAATTAACTCTGATCTTAGTGTAAGAGGGAACTTCAAATTAGATTTTTGTTTTACTTCCTTTATTTAAGTAGTTATGTACTCTGCTTCACTGATTATCAGATTACTATAAAAAGAAATATTTCTTTATTAAAAAGGTTGATTTTCTGCAAACTCATCGTGATGTTGGAGGATATTCTAGTTTGTTACAAAATTTTGAAAAAAGAAACAGTTGTATGGAACAGTTCATATTTTCTAAAAGGGTAAGTAAGCCACTCACACACATTTAATAAGCCATATGTTTTGATCTAAAGAAGTAAAAGGAGTCTTGGACAAGACATATTTAATCTTTTTTACCTCATATGATTTCTTTTTTTTCTCTGAACCTGTGAATTAATAAAACCTAAATTATTTAAACATATACAAACTCATCAGAATGGGAGCATACTTTGTACCTGATTTGGAAAAACCTCAGGAAAGTCCATAATGCACTTTCATATAAAGATATTTGCACATATATATAATGCATACTAGGGGAAATAGACATTTTATTAATGCAAGTTATTTTCTCATACAGTCAGAAAAGTACAAAATAAATGGATTTGTCAAGAAGGGAATACTGCATTGGTCTCTAACATAGAAAAATCACATAATTGATATGGCTTAGAGGGAATATTTTGGAACAAGGATTTTGCTTTGGTTGCGCAGATACACATATACTTCAATGAAAATTCAGATGCCAACAAGATCCATCTTACTTTGTGAATACTGCAGTGCAAATTTTCATAGAAGTGGTAGTTTTGCCAGGAGTAATGCACTGGAGCAGCAGATGTATGAGAGGGATATTGTAAATGCTTTTTTTAATCGAATTTTCTAATTTTAATTATAAAACTGAAGATCAAAATTCAGCTTTTAAAGCTGTATTGAAAACTAATGTGACTGATACATAGATGAGAAGAATAATCTATAAGTCACACTATGTATTCTGTTCCTGTGCAAAGTACTACACATAGAATTACCAAGGTAGGGTAATACACTTTTTAGTCTCTAATATTGTCTCTAGCTTCTTAAAACTACAAACTAATGTTTAAAATGTTTTTTATGCAGACAGTAGAATTAACCTTATGGCAAAAATCAGTAAGGTGTGAATGTAGTCCAATATACAGCCAGCTCCACATTATTTTCTCCATCAGTTTTTCTATAATAACAACCAAAAGATGATATCATAGGAGCCGTTACAAAGCCTTCTTATGAAAGCTCTTCCATACTAGAGAGGTTCTACAGGCACAAGGAGTTTATTAAAAGCTACTTTATATTAATAAAGTTATCTGAATTTTTTTGAACACCAGAAACTATTATTTCAAAATTTGCACATGGACATCCTCAGTTCATGTTGTAGCTAAAACGTTGAAAGATCAGTCGAGGCAGGAAGGTTGCTTGTTTGCTTGCTTTTAAACCCAGAAGTGTCAAGTATTAAGCAGAATGAGTCAGGGAATGGAAAGGCAGAAACAAGGATCTGTAACAAATATGGAAGAGACTACAAGGAACTGTCAGAATATGATTCCTGGATATCAAAAAGGGTGCTACTGACCTTTTGTTCCTGTCTCACCCATGAAATTAATTATGTCCCCTTTATGTCAGCATTAATGATCATGAGGATGTTCAGGGGATGAGTTCAGTCTAGTAATATTACTTATTCCTCTCCCTCCAATTAATTTTTAGCAGAATCATCAAACTTCATGTTTACCATATGACTCAATAATTACTAGTTTATACACAGAAGAGGATACATGAAAATCTGTACAATCTCTTTAAACGGATTTATTTAAAACTCTGAAACTGCACCTGCAGGGTTTTTCTTCCTCTTAAGGGAATTTACTAGATTAAAACCAGTTAGTTGAGTAGTCATGTCATCTGTGGAGCCCATTTTAAATGTCATCTTCTCTGATGGTTTAAATTACATTTCAGCTCAATGCAAATAATAATGGGACACTATTAAAAAGAGCTGACATACTTCTAAGATTTTCTTGGTAGATGAAACTTGATGACAGAAATGGATCTTCTCCATATACCAAGCTAATGCAAGAGAAATTAGTAAGTGTGTGAGAAGATTGAGTAAAAGAAGGGAAACTGTTGCCAAAAGTACCAGAAACTAACAACAGTTTGGATTGGAGATGACCTGTAAAGTGTATATGTAATAAAGAACTCTATCCAATCAAGGAGCATCACTCAGAAAGGCAAACTTTACCTCTGGGGAATCTGCTTTAACTCATAGATATTTTCATTGCAATAGAATAAATAAAAGTTGCCATTTTATCTGTTTAGACTGGATCCTAATTGATTCAGACATTCAAACATTTCACATTTGTTCCAGGTGTCCAAGGTTTGAGCACAAAGACAGCTGCATATATTTTAGCAACATTTTTCCTCAGTGATCTCATGTGTTGTGTATCTATTGAGCCAACTCTTTCCAGAAAAAAAAAAATGTTCTTCAGATAACTGAGTTCAGTATTTTGTTAAAATATGGTGTTTCCATAGTTCAGAAGTTCTCTTTGAGTCTGTCAAACACTTTGTAGGAGTATGCTGAAAGCTACAGAGAACCTAATGAACTATCACCAAAAGACATACTATGCAAATATTTTGATTATTGGTGTTTGATCTTTCCACTGTTTAGAAGCTCAGGATCTACTGAACTGTACACTTATTTACAAAGCTCAGGTTTATTGGCTTCATGGTGTTAAAGAAGCAGTTAACATAAAATCACAGGAATGCTGACCTTCTTAGGCTGATACAATTTTACCTAAACATACCTGTTCTCACTGTAGGAAACATTATTAGGATTTCTTTCTTCTTTTTTTATATACTTTTTTTTTTTTTGTAGTTTTGTATTTTTGTATTTTTTGTTTTCTATACTAACATTTGGAGACTAACTGCTATATTCCTTCATTTGGGCCAGATGGTAGGCTTTGCTCATAGCTTTAAATAAGAGGTGATACAGATCCATATCTCTACCCTAGAAAGGCGTTAAATTAAAGTATGCAAGATAACATGAAAATGATTTCTATATTAGGCAACAAAATTTTCCATGAGATGGGGAATAGGAAAACCATTGCATAATTAGCCCAGGTTTGACTTTGCTGACTTTGTGACTGCTGTCTCAGAGTCAAGCTTGTGAGGCTTCAGACACAGAGAGGCAGAAAGTATTAGCAAGTGGCTGAGTTCATCCTGGAGATATGACTACTGGTGAATACCCCTCTGCTGTGGTAAGAAGAAAAATCTTGGCCAGGCTCTAGTTTCATCTGACATTCCTAAGGATCTCTTAGCCATCCACACTGGATATTTAAGCTCTGTGGGGTTGGTTATGGATATCTAGGAAGTCCTGTAGTCCAGATTAAAAATTGAAACTGTGTGCAGAATAGGTTTCCAGTCAGATGAAATACACTATGAGAGAACTGTGTCTGTGGCAAATGCTTCCTGAAGTGTACTAGCTGGTATATAAGATTGCTAGGAAAACTTTATGTCAATATTTGCTGCTGGCTAGGTTTCTGTCCATGACAAAGCATCTAGTATCTATTTCTTTTACTTATTTCTTCATGCTGCTTTTTAGTTATGACTGTGAGAATAGCAAATACAAATGATATTTGCACACAGAGTTGTTGGTGTTTCTGTAAGGTAAACATGTATCACACTTTAAATTAAATTAATCAGTATTAATATTGTAGGGAGAGATCAGCAGTCCATAGGGAAAAGGGCTCCCTACCTACCACAGGCCAAGTCTGGACAATAAGAAACATGTAGAAATAGATTTTGGAGCAAACTGCAGAAACTCGCTCAGTTTCATAGTTTGCACTTTGAAGAAATGTAACTGTGAATCATTAATCATCAAATGGCCATAATGGACTAGAACAAAGGTCCATTTAGGAAAATGCTCTGTGGCTAGCAGTGAGTGTTAGGTGCTTGCAAAAAGGGTGTGAAAGAGAACAAGTGTAGAATATGCCTTGTGTAGTACAGTTTCTTTGCCTGAGGCAATCAACAGATTAGGAAATCTAACTATGTGGTATAGTACTAGGCCTATGTATCTATCTTAAGTTTTATAAGTGTGTTTTTGGACAAGTCACTGCATTTTTTTTTTCACATTTTTCATCCCTCTTGTCCTTCAGCACTAGCTTATTCTTTTAAAAAGTGCATTTGTACAAGGACCTAACACCATACAGTCTTGATCTTGGTGGGGGTCTGTAAATATCACTGTGATTTGGCCAAATCTCTTCGGTACTAGTTCAAGAGCTACTTTTATTTATTTTGTAGAAAGCATACAGAAATGCACTTTTAAAATTGCGAGCAAAGCAGATCAAAATTATCAGTGGCTGCTTAAGAACAGAGTAATTTTTCCTATGAAAATAAATATACGTAATTCTGCACAATTTGTCAAGCTTTCTTTCAGTTCAGATATAAGTGGTCCTTACACATGCTCTCAAATCACATAACTAGCAAAACCTGCAAGAAGGATTTTGTAACATCTGTGGGTGTTAGTTGGATGGATGCCACTCCATATTCTTTTCTAATCAAAAAATCTCTAAAGTAAGAGAAAGCAGAAAATATTACATATGAAGTCAGAAAAGAAATGACCTCTTGCCTTGTCAAGATGAAATTCAGATATTTAATTGCAAGTTATGATTGAGACCTAGAGTCAATTTTGATAAGAAATTTGGATTACCCAAGACACTAAATAGCTATTGATCTCAGTAATGATTCTTGCTGAAGCTGACTGTAATGTGGCAGTGTAACATGCTAAAGGAGATGTGTATCCCTAAAAATTTAAAATCTTCATATGAATGATGCATTAAGAATGCTGCAGGCTGAACCATTCTTTGATGGTGCAGCTCATATAGATAATTTACAGACAATCTGAAGAAGATTTATGTCCTGAAGAACAGAAGTAAAACCCTTTCCTTCTGTCTGTTTCAATGAAAAAAAAAAAAAGACACAGAAAGAAATTTTTTATTATTTTCTTTGAATTATTTGCCAAATTTAATAATTATTTCTGCATGATTAGAATGGGTCTGCTGTACCTTAAAATTTTCAGGATAGTGTATCTTATACTAGTTTCAGTATATTTTTAAGGAAGGAGTCCAGTTCAGAAATAGGTAATGTCACTGATTTTGTCCTAATACTCACAGGTGTTACGCTGTTGAATGACATGAAATTTGAGCTCTAAGATAGCTAGGCCTAACCAATTAATCTTTTTGAAGATGCCAGTAAGTTTGAAACTGAGTAAGAAGAAAGAAAGAGGAGTTTTGGTGTGGTGTGGTGAGTTATGATGTGACAGTCCAGCCTTTTTTTGTTACCTCTGTATTAATTTCCTGTTTGTGTGTCTGTGTTGTCATAGATTGGTGAGGCGTGAAATGGCCTATTTCCTACTGATTAAAGACGATACAACATCAGTGTGGTTTGCATCTGAGAGATATTGATGTACGTTTATAAGCATTAGCTCTAAATGAATAAAAGTTCATTACAATGAAGGAGTAATAATATTAATATATTTGTTGAACTGGATATGCAGATCCTCAAGAGGGAGAGAAACTTTAAAACTTTGAAACTAAAAAGCTATTAATTTACATTAAATAATTTACTATACAATAAAATACACAGGACCTGCTATACAGGTTCTTTTGAAAATGAAAATGATCTGGTAAAGCTTTGTTCTATCCTCTTGAAACTGGTACCATTGTCCTAGTTCTTCAACACACCATATTTTGATATACTAAGATGGTTATGCAGATCTCTCCATCCTACTATTTGAACACCTCCCACATGAATGAAGCAAATGAAAATTATGATGTTCATTTTATATCAACCCTATTTCATTATTAGACTTTCCCTTTTTGGCATCAATAATAAAATATTTTGATCAGGGAATGCAATAACAAATTCTCAACAGAGCATGCTGGTCCAGAATTATAGAACTATAAAAGTTTATTATATAATCTAACTTCTAAATTTATAATCCTTCAGGGAGGAAAACTTCTTTGAAACTAAGGAAACTAAATCTTTTTACATATCATTAATGTTCTTGCAACTGTTTAGAGAGATGGAGTTAATCCTGAAAAATACTTACTACAACCTTCTTTTACTTTCTTATAACTACCCCAAATATTCATCTCTGTGACTGGCATATTCTTTACTTGATTTCTGCTTGAAAGTAAACTTTAAGATGAGCTTTTGAATAAAAGCTCTTTGAGTGTTTTTGGGGTGTTTTAGGGTTTTTGTTTAAAATAGTTCTCTTTTCATTTATTTATTTATTTATTTATTTAATAATTACTTTCAGGAATGTTAGACAAAAACCGTACCCTTTTCTTCGCAAAAAATCCTGACTTTGGTTACCAAGTATAAGCCGAAAACTGATGGTATTATATCCAGTTCAGAATGTAATTACATGGAATGTGAAATACAGATTGTCATTAAATCACAACATGGTCGTCAACAAATAAGTACAAATTCAGAACATGAATGCTTTTAAAACTTGAACCTCTTTGTTAGCCACTCTAATCAATGAAAATGATTTTCGTCATGGGGTTTTTTAATTTAAAATTATAAAATATTTAATGTTTTGCACATTTTAAACGTGCCATTAGTTCTGCATGTCAGTTTAGAGACAATAACTCCATGTGTGCACAATCTCAGGCCATCATATGGCTGCAAGTTCGTTGAGTAGAACACGGTTGCATATCTGTTTCTGAACACTACTCCATGTCTGGTTTGGTTTCTGATGTTCTTATATGACCTTTAGTATCATATCTCCTGTTATGCTTTAAAAACTGAATGTAATATCTATTGTGCCTGAACACTGATTCAGTTCAGGTTTGATGGTTCCACTTACGAGACAGCAAGATTTTAAATCCCCCTGTTTATAGTTTAGCCTAAGCAGTCTGGCAAGGGGAGAACTTAGAAAGAGAGGCTAAACTGAGTTCTACTATTCCTGACTTCTGATCATCTTGAAAGCTGATACTCACTCATTCCAGGCTTAAAAATATGTTTGACATTTCCAGGTCATTCCCAGTCTCTACTGGTTAGAATATAGTAACATAGTTTGAAAAATATTCTTGGAAACAGCATATGCCAAATTCTTAGTCATATGCAACATGGTGTAGCGAAACCAGCTTCAAAAAATATGGTTCCCAAAGAAAGATTGGACAGAGAAAATAAAAGAATTATCAGCAATCTCACTTTCATACATGATTTTTTTCTGATTAAGTGGGGGGAACAGTAGGCCCATAGCACAAGAAACAGAGGTGGCCCATTGGTGGGACTGTCCCTAGGGACAGAAATCCTCTCTAGGTTAGGGTGACTAAAAAGGCCTTTCACAGGATGCTTTGTTCCATTATCCAAATATACCCCAGTTTTGCTTCCCCGGTTGGCCAGTTGGCCTCCCCGCCCCCTTATACCTTATCTGTTCTTTCCCTAGAAAATTCCCCCTTCCCCACTCTCCCATTGGACTTTGTTCCTCGCCACTCCCTCAGTTTCCCCATTGGCTCTTGTACCCTAGTCCTGCCTATGTACCGCCCCGTGCCCTCAGACCACTGGTTCCTGATGCTCTCCCTGCCCCTGTATATAATCCTAGGTCCCCCATTATTCTCCGCCCTTTGTCACTGGTACCTTTCACACCTGGGGCTTAAATAAACCTCTGCCATGGAAACTCTACACAAGGACCCTTCCTGCCTCTTTGCCGTCAATCTGTCGAAGAAGCTATCCGGTGTGTGTGTGAGAGTGCAGAGGCTCTGCTGAGCGACTTTCTGCTGGAGTCAGTTTGGAAGGTTGTGGCACCCCACCAGAACACTCCCCAGTTAAGGACAATTTATTGCTGCACGGAAGCATTTGGAATTATATTTGGAATTATACTTGGAGAGATTTTGCTGGATCAAAACACAGTATTTAAGGAACACTTAAGGGACATTACTTATGAGAAATGGTGTTTAAAATAATCTTTTTTATCTGGACTCCATTACATAAGGTAATGGGAGAAGAATACAATAATTTCAAAAATATAAAGAAAAAAAGGTACTAAAATACTTCATTTTATATTAAAAAATTAGATTGCATTTGATTAATGTTTTAAGAGATTCCTGACTCAAATCCATGATGTTGCTTGTTCACTGTCCTGTCAGTTTTCCATCTCGGAGAGTAGTTACAAAACCAACAGATGTTACATCTCGCAGATGACAGCATAGAAACCTTCTGAACATGTGTTAGAGAAGGAGTAGGCAGTGAGAGAAGAGACAGTGGAGAAGTCCTAAATTTCATCTACTACTAAGAAACAAAACTTTTCTGCTGGCTTCATGCCCCTTCTGAGGAGCCTAAGTGGTGTGCAAAGACTGACCCTTTACTTCAATGACTACACCCTGCCTGAGGCTACAGAAAGCTTTTGCTGGAGCACAAGATGTTGCAATTATACTTAGTAACGACAGTTTCCTTGTAGAAAACCTTTTCTGAGAGGACTAAAGGCCTAAAATGACCTGGAGGAAGGTTAAGTGACCAATTAGAAGAGTTTATAGCAGTCTAAAGCACTTTGACTACATGCAGATAGTGTTATGAACTATAGGTTGTTGGTTTACGTACCTGTTCAGATAACCAGCTTAAGCACTAACTTAATTCATTCTGTATAGTATAAATAAGATTAATAATGAGTTATAGTTGTTGATAGTAAGAACAGCTCTATCTTTATGATATTTTACTACTATTAATTGTCAGACTGCTAGTTTCTATTAATAGTGTGTTTACTTACTTGTTGAATTGTTGAGTTGTAAAATTGTACATATTACTACTTTTACCATTTTTGTAAGTATTACTTCTGGGGGCTGTATAGACACAGATATTTTCATGTTGACATTGCCCTATAACATGAGAAAAAAGTTTGTGTAGATGAACTGTATGGGGAAAATGCAGAAACACCTTCTTTTTCATTCTTCTTCTATTCATCTTTTTAGGGGTCCTGAAGAAACTACTTTGCTTAAATTCATATAAAACTGGATCCTTATCATCTCTGTCTCACAGGAACATAGAAAGCTATTTCATTCATTCCTCCAAGATTTTTTAAAATAGAAAATTATTGCGGGTTTTGTGATGTCACAATGTCCTAGCACTTAAAGCAGAACTCTTAATGAAGTATAGAACAATAAAGGACAGTATTTCTAATGACAAATTTTAAGCCTAACTTTAGCTAACTCTTGCAATATCAATTGTAAATACCTCAGTTTTTGAGTAATTCAGCTGTTTTATTAATCACATCCTGAAGTAATATCCAAGGTTATCACCTTTTGAACTTCCTTTAAAACTCCAGTTATTATCTTTAGGAATAGTATTAGCTTGAGTCTGTTATGAATGTTAACAGGAGTTGCAGCATCAGATTAACTGGGAAAAGATTCTTTATTGAGATAGTATTTGTATGATATTATTTGCCATAATTTTGCTGTAGTTTTTCTGTAAGTAATTTTAAATACTAAAACCATCACATCCAAAAATAAACAGGGTCCTATCTTTATCACCAGGGGTTTTTGGGGGATTGAAGTGTGGAGGGTGTCCATGAACAAAATATTTTTGATTTGTGCCCATCACCTGACTTCTTTAGTGCCTTCATTTCGGAAGCATGATAGCTGTCACATTCTAATGCATACAATACTTACAAATCTAGTCTATCACTGGATACAATTCTCAGTTTTCTTCCTTTACCTCTTTGGATCCTCTACTGAGATGAGGTGAGTCAAGTTTCTCAGATTAAGAGGTCAAGCCTTTGAAGTACTGAGGTATGAGATTCCAGATCTCTGAAACTTCCTAGGAAAGAGACAACTTGTCTGAAGTGCTTGAAGGTGATTAATGCTTGGCAGTGCAGAAAAATATCTCCTCATCATTTCACACTGGCTAGTTTTTTCTCTCTTGTAAGTGTTGAAAGAGAAATTCTCTTTCTGTGGACTGTACTGAGGAAAGGATTTCTCTTACTGTGGTTACCTAAGTAGCTGGACGCTCCTTTGGCCAAATTGCTTTATTGATAAAATTTTATTTTTGAGCTTGCTCCAAAATAATTGCTTGTACAGAGAATAACACATATTTTTAAATGCTTACATGTTTTTTTAATTGTTTTTTTGTGTGTGGAGTTGTTTGTTTTTTCCTTTGGGAAGTGGTTAATTCTTGCCTTGCACATTCTGAGGTTTCTTATTTTCTACAAAGAATTCTTGTATGAAAATTAGAATTAGATAAAGGCAAGTTGCACATTTAAAATGGAATAGCATTCTGTTCAGGAAAGACTTTGAGAAGCACTACTTGACTTTAAAGCATTGAATTACACACCACCTCCTTGGGATTCTTAGTTCTAATATTATTATTTGCATTTATATTAGAGAAGTGCCTAGCAGTCCAAAGTAAGCACAAGTTTGCTGTATATTGCACTTTCTAGATAAACAGCAAGGAGCAGACTGTATTCAAACAGCTTAAAAAGTAAACAGGCAAGACACACCAACGGAAGTCAATTTTGAAAAGCATTTTGTTCCAAGTCTTACAGGCAGAAATGTGGAAATAAGGTGGTCTGTGCTTTAGATCTTTGGTTAGTATTTTAGAAGTATTTTGGTTAGTGCTTAAAGAAGCTTCCTCATTCTGCTTAGGATCTGCACCTGAGAATCTTGCCTTGAAGGCAAACAACTGCTTCATTTCCCTCAGAAATTGAAAAGGAACAGTCTTTGATTTTGAAACATGGACACAGAATCTGTTACCAATATATAAGAACAGATTACACGTAAGAGAGTTCTCAGAGGAAGGGGTCTCCATGTGCGTACATATCAATATATGTTTGTGAGAGAAAGAACAGCTAGCTAGCTCATAATAAATATAATTAAACAGGAGGTCAGAGTCCTGTGTTTTAATTCCTGATAATTGGGAGAGTATATAAATAATTCTGGTGAGCGAGTTGAATGCAAAAGAATTCATTTAATTTTTTATTGCAACCGTGCATTAAAGGTGCCACCTTCTCCTCTGTACTTTAAACAATAGCCATGATAATGGTTTTATTTTTGTGCAGAACGATAGATCTCATTAAATACCAGCATGTTAGATAAATGTGATTTGATTAAATTTCTCAAAATGTAGGTGAAAAAGTATCTTCTAGAATCTATCTCAGCTTAGAAATTAGAACAGTAACTAACAGATAACACAAACAGAAGGGAGTTTTATTATATTAAGACATTTAAGTCACAAACAAATTCTATAATCTTTCATGAAAGTTTTAGGGATCAGTCTTGGGATTAAATATCCGGGCTGAAATTTAGTTGCCTAATCTTATATTCTTAGTAACATTTAAGATGTCAGTTTTATCTGAGACATCTACAAAACCTGTGACACAGGAACCATGAGATGTCCCATCTAGAGG
Organism: Machaerirhynchus nigripectus; assembly: GCA_013397975.1. Taxonomy (NCBI): domain Eukaryota; kingdom Metazoa; phylum Chordata; class Aves; order Passeriformes; family Dicruridae; genus Machaerirhynchus; species Machaerirhynchus nigripectus. The sequence continues at coordinate 388,811 of VZRQ01011262.1, read as the reverse complement.
ACACTTGTGCGATTTTAAGACACCAGATTGCCTGATTAACATGGCCATCTACTGTCTATTTACATGCCTAATATACGTATTAGATCCCCAAAAGACTTACTCTGACTTTTGGATTTTATCTTATGGTCTGTCCTTGTCTAAGGCCAAGCACAAGTCCTATGCAAAACCAGTTGAAAATCAGAACTTCACTTTTTAAACACTGCTCAGAGAGTTTTAGCATAAAACAGGTTTTCTTGCTTTTCATTTTTTCTTGTTGTTTTCTTGCCTACGTGTGTGCCAGAAAAGTCTTCTTTTTTTTTTTTGCATGGCAAAACTAACTTTGAAAAGAAACAGGTAGATGTCATATTAAAAAAAAGTTATAAACAACGTTATTATTTATTGCTATTTTACATTTAGCCAAGACAAAGGGAAGGAACCATTTCTCCTTTTGAAAGTGTTACAAATATTTAACAATAAAATTGTTAATACTTGCTTCAGAATCTCACTGAAACGTCCAACTGTGTTTATGAAACGCCATTTTATAAAGCCTGAGTTTTGCCGTTAACATTGCCACAAATTAATCAAAAAGACTACTCTATTTGTCAGAGGAAGGGAAGGGGAGAAACCAGACAAAGAAACCCTGAAGCCCAATTGTCATTAGTTGCCACTACCAAATATTGCTTTTCTGGACTTCCTCTCCATGTCAGTGCACATTAACATTATGCAACAGGATATAAAATGCTGATATATATATTTAGGGCCTAAGCAGTGAAAGTCTTGCTTTCTCTGAGGCAAATTATCTTGGTGTACATTGGATCTATTGAACAAAAATATTAAATTGTCTACAGACTCTTTTTATTATGTCTGCAGTAATTAATTAAGCGCAGATGTCTCACCAGAAGATGAAATGGAATGTATTCAGGGAAGAAAGGAAGAGGATAAAGAATAATGAGTTCCTGAAATACAATACATCAAATTAAGAGAATAATGTAAATTAGGGCCTAATCACATTCTGCATTACACAGATGCTCTGGGAGAGTATGTGGACCTTCAAGGCAAGTTGTGCATCTAGTATTCAAATCTGTACAATGCTGCTCTGCAGATGCTCCACAGCCTCTAAGGAAAGCACATTCAGCTGATTTGGGCAAATTTTATGTAGTAAGAGGTACAACACGTGCAGGCTGGAAGCACTCAGGATTTTTCACTTTTCCAAGTTGGTAAGAATTTCCCAGTGACGTCAGAGGAATCAGACATACAATGTCTTAAAGGAATATTTGGACATTCATTTCTTCTTGTTGTGCCACTTTGTTTGTTTGACTGTTGGAAGCCATACAGTAGGCCAGTGCTAATCAGACTGTACCTGTACCACTGACTGCACAGTGGGCATGCAGCATGCAACCAGCTGATATTTACTCAGCTCTGAATCTTCTTCACAATCCTACCTGTTGCAGAATTCATAATAGAAGCAGAACTTAAATATAGAAATAAGCTTTCTCATTTACCTATAATGAATCATGGTTGAATTCCGAATATTAGACTGACAAATGGGTTTTTTTTATGTCAGTGAAATCATAAATTCAGCATGCTTCTAGTATCCTTAGGATTAAATGAAGCCTAGTGAAAGACTGAGTGAAATGAAGTTGGAGAAGGATTCCAAACCAATTATGACCTCCATCAGAGCATGTAGTAGTTACAGAGATATTTCTTTCTGCCCTATGAGCACAGAGCTAGAAATGGTGGACACTGCATATTGTGTCACTAAGGTCTGATTGAGAGTCTAATTATGTACACTACGGCTTTATAATACTGATAAGAGTGTTTCTGATAGACTGCTACCAGAAATACAGTGAACAGGTGTAAATAAAACACTAGTCATCACTTTCCATGTAGTTGGGGATTTTGGTTTTAGTTTGGGAGGGAACCTCATGAATTTGTGATTGCAACTTTTTTGTGCATATTCATCAGCTGAAAATTTGGGTTTTTATTTAAGTTTGTACTGTAGTTCTAAATAAAGAACCATCCTTGTGTCTGTGAAGTTTCAAATAGGGTTTTATATAAAGATGTAAAGAAACTATGGCAAAATGTTGCATTTTAAGTGTTTTATAGATTTACAAAATACCAGTTCATTTGATGATTAGGCAAATATTTGATTATAATTATTTTAATGTTTAATCACCTTTTGTTCAAGGAAATTCTATTATAGAAATAAGAAGTTTGAATATGTAAATTTCCCTTAAAATAGCAGCAGCAGCAGGAGCAGGAATGTCCGGGAAAGGAAGAGATTCTACATGAACAGTACTATTTGTTCATGTAATTACTGCTTTTACTGGACCAGTTGTCACATCACAGACTAGCTGACTGTTTGGATTTGCTTAACTATCAGGCTTTCTCAGCCAAAGGCACAAAGCATTGAAAGTCTGGAACTGGAGGTATTGGTGGGACTTCTACTGATAATAACATGTGTAAGAAACTAGCAGACCAAACGCAGTCTTAAAAATAATGAAACTGATATTACAAAGAGAATTCATAGTAGCAGTTTTGTGCTTACTTTTAAATTCTTCCATTGTAAAAATAAGTGGTATATGGTCTTTAAACCAAAAAGCAGTATTAACATGCCATTCTTTGCAAACAATTTATCCAAGACATACATTATGTTGGTGAATTTGAAAATATTAACTTAGAACGCTTAGCAGGTGAAGAAATCTCATTTTTTAAATCTCCACACTTCAAAAAATAACTGAAATGTGAAACAAGTAGATAATAATTACTTTGTTATTAATAGAATTTTAAATGGAAACAAGAAGGGCCAAATATATGTGTGAGTAATAAATGACTACAGAGTATATACTATTCTGTAAATAATAAATGCAAAATCTGTAAATTTCATGTTGCACTGAAAACAGTGGATTTATGGCAAGGTCTACCCTATGTAATGTGCATACAATATTTTAGAAAAATTAACCTGCTGTTAAAAATGTTGCCTGTGCTTCCAAGAAGCTGCTCAGCATGTAACTGACAACAAAAATACATTATGTTGAAACTTGAACTGAAAACAAAAACTTCTTCCTTAGAAAATGAAATTTTACTACTTATTTCTGATCCAAGAAATATTTTGATTTAGAAAATAATCAGAATAATCTCCAAAAGGTGAATGATTTTGCAATTATTAAATGTAAATAGTTATTTTTCTCCCCTTTGATCTAAAAGTAAAGGTATTAGGACTTTTGAATTTTAGCCACTATAGGTGGAAAAGGGGTAAAGAATGCACAAGAAGAGATTTCAGTTAATAAAGCTGTAATTTATCATTGGATGAGAAAGGAGTGGAAGGAGCAAAAAACAGAACTGAGAAGAGAGAAAAAGAAAAAACAAGTGTAAGAAACACTCCAATACTTATGACGGAAGCCATACGTAGTTCCATGACTTTGAAACAGACAATCACATGAACTAAGGACAGAGGTTGTGATGGAGATGTTCTTGGTCTCATGGCCCCAGTCAACCTGCAGCACTGCTGGAGCATGCGTGGTGGTGCACCACCTCAGCAGTGACAGTGCTTCTATAACATTACCTGGTTTATGATCCCAACTTCCCACCTCTAACAGAGCTTTTCCCCATCACCCTGACAATTCACAGGTTTGTAACTTTAGAATGGGTCTGGAATTGCGTATGGGAAAATTTTCCTCCGGACAAAGAACAAAGATTAAAAAAATCTATTTTTTTTTCTTTTTGTTTTACTGACAGAGGTGAGACCATAGAAGAAGATTTATTTTTAATTATATTTCCTGGGAAAATAGGAAAAACAGTCTGTCCTTGTGTGTATGACATGCTCTCATTGTTTTTGTCAATCAGTTTCAACCGTATAGAGTGTAAAGGTCTCAAATAAGGGAAATTTCTACAAGTTGTGTAACAAAAGGAAACTGTCTGAAGGAGGTACATGGAAATGAGTGATCCTTGGGGAAAGACAATAGTTACAGGAATAATTTAGGTCCATTCTGAATCAGAGCAGCCAGTTATTATGAACATATTGGCAAGGGTTCAGCATAATCCCCATTGTCACCAACACAACCAAACAAGTTGAATTATATTATTATGTTAAAAAAAAAGATGAGTTTGGTCCATGGTTACAGCCCAAACGCAATCTCATTACTGCTCAGCAAGCTTTTGTGTTGCTTGTTTTTATCAAGACATTAATCTGGATAAAAATATCTTCTTTCTGTGGACATATGTACAACCTCTTCATGTCGTCATGTCCGTACTGTCTGTCTTGTAACATACATGTTTTTGTGATGCTCACAATGTCGTGTCATTCAATGCTTTGAGACTACAGTGGACACATCCCAGTGTTAAAAGGCTCTGGAATACCTGAACTGTGGTATGTAACCCTGTGCCACCTATTCCCATTTTGAACTATGGGAGGGGAAGAAAGCAGGTGAGTAAAAACCCACCAAGGACCCATTGGACCCTTTCCCCTTTACTTACACCAATAAGTACATTATCTGCTTTATTACATTAATACATTCAGTTCATATTCAGCTTTGGCAAGAAATTTGCTGCAGTTGCCTCATAGAGACAAGGATGTTGCTGCTCTTGCCTTACAGAATCAGGGGCAAATGGTTCCAGAGGACATATGCACAGCTGGACTCTGCCTGCTTCTTCATATGGGGGGGGTGGGGAGAAAGGGGAAGCTAGGTTACATTCAGTAGGGAAGAAGTGAGAGCAGTAATGCAGTGTTGCTTTCATGTGAATACTACAAAAGTAATTATAGATAGCTGCTGAGATCTATATTAATATCTTCAGATTTTAGACACTTTAAAGAGCAGATTCAGAAGAGCTAGAAGGAGATAGAGTGACTCCATTTTCTTCATTGTTCTTTTGTTCCATTTTGCTAACAAAGACCAGTTCACAGCCGTGCAATCGCAGCCCTGGTTTCAAACTTTCTGACTCTGGTCAAAGTCATACAAATTGGTATCACTCAGTTCTGTCACATCAGTGACCTCACGATCAAAGTAGCCAAATTAGCCCTACAGCCAAACTCTTTCAATAAAAGAAGATACAGACAACATGGCTGGACAAACCAATACATAAAGTGGTTTGAAATGAAATTGTATCAAAATGAACAACATAAATGAGTTGACATAAGGTGCTCTGTTATATTTTTGATGGATTCTCTTTTGTTACTATACTTTACACCAGTTTTTACATTTTCTTTTAACATATGGAATTCTCATTAATTATTTTGATTGTGATTACACTGAATTTCTGAGAGAAAAAATTGTTCATCAGAAATATTTATACCCAACAGTTATAACAGTTTGTTTCCAGTGGTTTCCAAAGTATTTTACAATCATCACTAAATGTTGAAATATCACATTGTTTGAAGTTTGAAACTTCATTAACAGCAGAAGAATGATTCAGCATACACAAAAAAAAAATAGATCTGGTTCTCATATGCCTTGATTTTCTGAACTGTACAACCCAATAAATATTATAGATAAAGATTCACACTGGCTTAATAGAGGCTGAAAAGCTGGTTTACAGGGTTGTCAAAGTTCTCCTGAGAAACCAATCCACTACCAGCTGCTGATTGCTGGATCTGGAAAGTAACATTACAGGTATATAATGCTGATTACATGGAAGTAATTGATTACAGATTACTTTTTCAGTACTTTATTCCATACAGCTGCTACCGAGCTCGCTACCATGACTTAGTACAATGATACTGCCCATAATCAAGACAGTGGTGAAATTGCTAGTAAAAGTAAGAGAGAGTAATTAGGGTTGCATTTTCACTGGAGAAGTGCAAAGATCACGTCTTAGAATTTTTTAAAAAATTATTTCACTTACTCTCCTCTATTCTGTGAAATCTCCTGCAAGCAGCAGTCTGCCTTCTTCACCTCTACTATTCTGGTGCTTTGGAAGAATTGCTGTTATAAAGTTAAGCAATTTAGGTACCCTATTAGACAAGCATATCTCATATATTCATCCTTTTTTTGCCTGCTCTAACTTGGACAGTCATTTCAGTTGTTTTTATCTCCCAGGACTATCATTTGTCAATCCCACAGGACTGTGTCTAGCCATATTGAAGACAGGAGATGTGTGATATGACACAGTGCACCTTTTCCCCTGTGAAATGCTGTGGAACATGTGACCCTTACACAGCACTGGTTAGGAAATCACAGCTTCCTGAACCATCTCCACTCTTTTAGGTCTTCATATCCTTTTAATGTCAAATTTCTTCTCCCCAACATGCATTAGAAGATGTCTCAAAAATGTGTGATCCCTGTTCTGAGAAAAACTTTCTGTGGGCAGATCTTGTTCCAAATGAACAAAAGATGTCCAGATCTTAATTTATGTGAATGACCACAAAAAGTTATGAATAAAGATCATCTTTGCCAACTGCTTGTTCTAATGAAATTGCTCACTGAAAAAGACAAGTCAGGCATCCCAAGGACCAATTTGATTGAATTTTGCCTTGCTGACTTCAAAATGCTAGGTTTCTATCGTGCAGACAGATCTCCTTCTGCTAATGTAGCACATAGAGAGAAAAGATAGCAATAGGAGATTATTAAGACTGAAAGGAACAGACCAAACTGTGCATCTTCCCTCTGCATAAGCGTGGTCTATATTGTAGACAGCTCAAGAGAACAGTTTTAAAGTTTATTTTACATATACACTTAAAGAAGCTTTTTCTCCGATTGTTCAGCAGCAGCAATTCACCAGCATCTCAATATAGCCTTAATTCTCATTCCAGAATTTTATCAGAGCATACACTTTTTGTTTTGTTTCTTTTGTTTGTTTATTTGTTTGCTTGTTCATTTGTTTTGGGTTTGTTCTGTTTTTTTTTTTTTTAGTTTTTTTCCAAAAGAATGAATAATCCCATGCTGGATTTTTTTTTAGGATCAAGAAATCTGTATAAAAAAAGAAACCTCACCCCCACAACCTTGATGTACCTGCCTCTTCTGTCTGTCCAGCACCCCATTTGGGAACCTGCCTATACTCAGTATGTTCACAAGGAGTATAACACAAGGCATCTAAATCTGCCTCATATCTGACTGGGCCGGTGAAAGGTATAGCACATAGTGTATTCCATAATAATATATTTATATTGCTAACTTTGAGCTTACTGTAGAACACAAAAAGTTTTTCCAGAAAAAAACTTTTTAAGGTGATTCTTGCATTGAAAAAGAGCACTATTTAACTGCTTATATTTAAGCTAACAAATGAAGCAAAATGAAGTTCCTACCAATAATGGCAGCTAGCTTTAGAAAATCAAAAACACAGAAATAAAGACTAAAGCTTTTTGAACATGACATTTCAGTATTTCTGAAGTAAAGAAAGGGGAGGAATTCATTCTTACCTGTTAGATTGCTAAAAGACTATCTGTGTTAATATAAAGTACCTGATAAGAGTTTTTCAGTACAATAAAAGATGGCAAGGTCCTCTTTCCCTTGTATTTCATGTATCTGTTTATTTTTTGCCAATTGAATTATTTTAAAAAACATTTATTTAAAAAGACTCAGGAACTGTGTAAGTAAATTCAACTTTGGCAAATGGTTAATGTATCCTTTTTAACACAGAAAGTACTTGAAGCTGTTATTGCATCTTACACGATGCATAATAGGCTTTCTTTTTTTAATAGACATGTTAATTTTAATATATTTAGCTGGACTACAGTTTCCTTCAGTGCATTATAAAGCATACATGGTAACAGAAGTTGGCAAGATAGCATATTTTTCTTGATGTTAACTATGAATTGGTGGCAAATTCAAGTAAAACTTTTTCTTGTGACTTCATCCAAGTTAACACTATATAAAAAAATGTCTGTGTTATTTGCTTCCCATTTTATTCTTCATAATAGATTCAGCTGAGGTCTACTGTATAATGTGTTATAAAAAGAAATGTCAATAACATAGTTTGCCACAGAATGGAATAACTCTAGAGAAAAAAAGCAATGTGCAGATTGTACAGATAATAGAGACTGTAGTAGGTACAGAGTTTGGACACAGAAAATGATTAATAGTTTTGACATTGTTTTCAGTCGTCATTGAAAGCAAAACCTTGCTGAAGTGACATATATAAGGATAGGTGTTAAGAAGTTCACTGTATTTAGGAATACAAATTTAGTGAAGTCAAAGTTAGTATGGATAGTACACCCAAGCATTAAGATATTAAGCAGATAATAATGTCCGCAATATGCAGTACCTGACTGATTAGAATCAACAGATTCTTTTGAGAAGATTACTTCAGGAAGGGGAGTGAAATTCTGTGGAGCTAAAGTAGAGGTTACTAATGAGGTGGCTAAGAGCTAGTCCAGTGACAGCCAACTTGTCAGCCTGCAACATAAAGGTGAGGACTTCTTCAAGTGACACTGTTGTTATGATCTGATGAGTGAGAGATGCCTCTGCCCAAATTATGGTGCAGATGAGACCATATGCTTAAATCAGTAATATGGATTTTATATAACACAAAATGTGAGGTAGAAAGATAGAAAGAAATAGAAAAAGGCCAGAGGGGAGAGGGAGAGAGTGAGATCAAGCAGAAGGTAGTAAACACCTGTGGATCCATTGGCAGCCCATTGGTCCTTCTTCACCCTGGGCTTCTCAGCATTGGGGGTCCCAGATTTGTTCTTTTGGGAGTACCACTTTTATACAATCCTATATTAGCTGTGAGTATGCAATAATGTGTAGAGCTAGTCCTTTATAAAGTCTTAGCTATCAGGCTAGTCAGCTTACAGAGCTTGTTGATAAGAGAAGACAGAAATGCTGTTGTTTTTTTTCCTCTCCACCAGGTCCTCAAATCTGGTGTCTTTTAATTTTGTAAGACTGTCATGTTTCTAGAGAAATTTTAACCCATGGCCTCCCCTCCCTCTAGACTTTGCACTCTCCAGCACTGAGGCAGGATTGTTTTCCCAAGCCATGGCATGTGACTGCTTTGCTCTTTTTAAACTTCGCTCAGCTGCTGCTCCTTTTCTTAAAGCAAAACCTGTCTTCAGCCAGCTCTCAAGGCCGTGTTTTCTCAGTGATCACTAACCGACTATCAGTGAATTTTTATTGATCTACGGCTTCTGCCTTCAACCCATGCTCATATTTTCAAGACCTTTGTTGTTATCCCAAGATAAAATTGTACATCAGAAAAGGCAGCAGATACCAAACTCTGGTTCACACAGTGAGCTCTCAGAAGCAGTTGATGACAAGCATAAGAGGTCACAAGTAGGGCCTTGACAAAAGATTCAGTTAGCATGAACCCTCTGTTTTGTAAAAAAAGAATGGAAATTCTTTTTACAGGACCACTGAGCAAAAAAAATGCTTAGAGGATTATGATAGATTGGTGTTCTTAATGTTTAGGTTCAAAACAATCTGATGTTAAAAGCTGCTTAGAGTAATCCTACTTTTCCAGATGCAGGTGACCTCTCCTATATCTACACATATTTATATTTTCCAAATGTTATTTACTAATAGCAATGTCTGTGGCAATTACTCAGGAAGTATAGTCTAAGCTCTTTGTTGGGACACATGATAGAATCAAAAGATCTTTGTATACTTAAATCTAAGTGATTTAAGTATCTGTTCTGCAGTCATCCAGTCCAGTAGCTTTTGGCCAGAGAATTCCCTGAACACTTGAAATTATTTGTGGTGCTCATGCCTAGAATTGCACTATGCAGCAACTGGAGATCTAGGTCCTGCACAAAATACAGGAGTGTTTAAACAGTAGTTAGACTAATGTGTTCCAAGGTCAGATCCATTAGAAGTGCACACAGCTGATGATCCGGTACAGTCCTGTTTGAATTCACAGACCTTAACTATTGCATATATGTTGGCTCAAATCTATAATCTGCTCTGGAATAAACTGAACAACATAACCTGTTTAATATCTTAGTGCATGGGTGTGTTGTGATTTCCATAAAACATGAGCAGGAAATGTGCCAGCTAGCCGTGTTTTAATACTTATTTGATACATGCAGGATTTCTTTCACAGCATCTCTTTATATACAGGGTTATATCATGTGTTCTAGCCAGAATCTAAAGTTGCTGAACCTCTTATGATAAGGAGAATGACTGTCCTATTTCTTATGGAAGAAGCCTTTTAGTTTCACCACAGTGCAATGCATTCAAACAATGACCATTTAATATGGATCTGTCTAGGGAAAGGCTGCATATTATCAAAGGGGACTTTTATTTCCAATACTAGCTTTGACCATACACTGAAATAAAGACATAATTCATTTTTCTCTGAATTATGTCAGTATTCTAAATTTTGCTACTTGCAGGGAAAAAAGAAATGGAGAAAAAAAGCATCAGCAGAACAGGAGAAAGCATTCCAGAAGCAAATGTCATACAGAATTGCAGTACAATAATGAAAGCACTTCGTAAAGTGTATCACCATAGGAATAAGGAAATAGCTTTTATGTTTACAGTGTTTATGTATTTCTGCTTGCATCTAGTCTCCAGTAATAAATTTCTCCAAAGCCTCAGTTTTTATGCCCTTTTTCATCTGGTGACAAACTATATGCTTTCTCAGAATCCTGTCTCACTTATGGAGATTTGACATCTGTAGGAGACCATATAATAGCAACCTGAATAGTTTGCTACAAAATATGTTCTTTTTCCATAAAGGGAAAGAATGCATTTCTTTCTGCTGTCATTTACTAATTTCCATTTACTTCCTGCATATACTTTCACAGATTACTGGTATTACTGGTTAACACTTAAGGCTGAATAAAGTCCACATACAACCTCAAAAATAAAAAATATCTCACATTATTATTCACAGCAACCTTAGATTTCCCTCATTCTTGAGGCTATTCCTTCATGTTGTCATTATGTGCAACTGATAAACTTTAGAGAGAAACTCAAGACATGAAACAACAAACGATAACATTACAATAGTTCTCTTAGTATTTTATTGAGAAACTGCAGTAGTGAAACCTGTCTTAATAAAGACTCATAACTCAGAACAGATTTCTTACTCCGGTGCTTTGAAATCTTCTAAACAGTGAGTCCATTCAGACTTTTCCCCTGTGGAGGGATCCCATGACCAATTTACTTCCCTGTTCTGGGTTGTTCTGCAGTATAAACATAACTTAATAATATTTTTCTCCTCTAATGTGGCTATGTGTTTTAAAATAAAAATGATAATGTAATATGCTTGAAACTTCTTGTCCTCTGTCCATTAGGAAAAAAGGTATTTAACAAATTGATTAATCGTATTATATTCCATCAGACCTATGTCAGCATAGATGTAATTCAATGTAGTTATTCCATTTTTGCAGTGGCTAAGGGCTTATCTTGATCTTCCATAATACGCTGCATTCAATACTGTTCAAACACACCATTCGATAATAGAATTATAGAACCATTTTGGTTGGAAAAGGCCTCTAAGATCATGGAGTCCAACTATTAACCCAGCAGTGCCGAGCCCAACACTAAAACATGTCCTTAAGTACCACATTTACATCTCTTTTAAATACCCCCAGGCATGATTCCACCACTTCCCTGGTCATCAATACTTGACGACACTTTCAGTGAAGAATTTTTTCCTAGTACCTAATTTAAACATTGCTTGAGGCCATTTCCTCTTGTCCTATCAACTGTTATTTGGGACAAGAGACCACATCCACCTCCCCGCTACCTCGTTGTAGAGAGTGATAAGGTCTTCCCTCAGCCTTCTTTTCTCCAGGCATGACGACTCCTGTTCACTGAGGCATTTTTCATAAACTTGTGCTCTAGACTCTTTACCAGCTCCATTTCCCTTCTTTGGATATATACACAAGGTGAGTATTTAGAACTAAAAGTAGTGTTTTCACTACAGTATAATCTGAAAAGCTGGTTACATGGTAGGCTATGCTGTTCTAATGTCATACTTTCATTGAGCAAATCAGCCTTTTCCTCCATGGTATGCCTCTAACTTTACTGTGCCCTTATAAAAGTCATTTATGTTGTAAAACTGGAGCATGACAGATCTCTTCCATGAACTAGTTCAAATTAACACCTTTCTCCTCCCTCTCCTCTTAAAATGAACGTCATTCTTCTGAGCTGCTGATGAGTTAACTGGTTAACAGTATAAAGAGAAAAAAAATGTACTGTCAGAACTAGGGCAAGAGAAAGGAAGGAGGAGGAGTAGAAGGTAAGATAGCATAGAGATCAAAACCTCTTCTTTGATAGGAGACTGACTCAACAATCCTTGTCACTTCAGCCTCAAGCTGAAAGCTAAAAATTAATAATTCTCTCTGTCTTGTTTAGTAAAGAAAAAAGTATGATTACATTCCCATTTAGTGAATTTCCATTTACAGGTGCACATTAAAATAACTGTTAACCTCCTACGCAACCTGGTATCCAAAACTGACATGAAACAGTCTCACAGCTGAAACAGAAAACATTCTTCTGTATCTATCACTGAACTGGTTTGTGGATATTCTATTACCCACCTGCCATTGCTTTTTGGGGTACGACTCCAAAGGTACTATTTGAAAATGACCCAAGTACTTTTTGGTATTTGAGGTGTCTTCTTCTTATAGATTGGGCTACATTTCATATCCAACTTAATATCTCTGACTATATAGGCATTTTAATTAAGAATCATGAAGTAAAATACATAAACATTCCTATTTTTAAATATGCATAAGATAGATTCAGGTTTAAAAATATTCTCACATGCTTTAAGGCGTAGGATATTTTATAATGAAGACTGACAAAATCCTTCAGTCACAGCTACTGTTTCCTTTTTTTGGTCTAGCGGGTTTTTTTTGGTTTTCTGCTGATGTAAATAATAGGTGATAAGGATTATCAGTTTTATGAAGCACTTTCTATGCAAGGAGAGATTAAGTAGATTCCACACATGAGGAAAAAAATTGGCTGAAAGGAAATATCACCTGGAAAAGTAGGAATGTATTGAAAGAAAGCATCATTTTTAAAACCATAAATTAATGCCGAGAGTTTAGATTAATGGAATAAGCATTACAATTGTTATATTCTTCTCTGGGAAAATTTTGATGAAAAGTAAGATTGCATTGATATATTTCAGTTTATGTTTAATACATAATCATTTATAGTTTTCGAATAAAAGCTGTTTTCTGGATTGCTGGAGAGGCAAAGTGCAGCTATACCAAAAGCAACTAGAAATGCAGAATGAGAAAATAGGGAGGTCTTCCTAATCAGGCAACCATTTCTTAGAGTCTTTTGACTTGCATATCTGAACATAATAGATTGTAATAGATTGATTTTTTTTCTTTCTTTAGGAAATAAACCATCCAGATCTTCCAGTCAAACAGTTTGCTTTGGGAGAGATAAGCATTTGCTATTACAGTATTTACTACTTGTCACTGTCCCACTGTTTTCTCCCTCTTGTTTAGAGGTAATCTGATAAATTGATGAAGGGGTAACATTTTATACTTTCACAATGAGCCCACTAGAGTATATAGAATCATAGAGCCATGGAATGGCTTGGGTTGGGAAGAACCTTAAATATCATCTAGTTCCAAGCCTCCAGACATGGAGGGACACACTCCACTAGACCAAGTTACTCAGAGCCTCAGCCAACCTGGCCTTAAACATTTCTGGCAATGGTACATTCACTTCTCTGGGCAACCTATTCCAGTGCCTCACCACAGTAACGAATCTTTTCCCTAATATCCAATCTAAACCTACTCTCTTTGAATTTGAACCAATTCCCGCTTGTCCTGTATTGCAAGAGCTCTACATGCTCTTGTAAACAGTCTTGCCTCCTCTTTCTGAAATTTCCCTTCAGGTTCAGAAAGGCCACAATTAGGTCGTCCTTAAGCCGTCTCTTTTCTAGGCTGAACAAACCCAGTTCTCAGCCTTTCCTGATAGGGGTGGTGCTCCATCCTATGTACTCCTTAACAGTTTTTAAAGCATAATTTTACTGCACCAGTCCAGAGTATTTCAGTTGTAAATCAGTTGAAATATCCCATATGATCTCATGAACCTGTGGTTTAGTGATCAATTGGTAAGCTCTTGATTAGCAGCTACTGAAGTTTTTAAAAGTCTATCACTTCCCAGAAGCCTTTGACTGGCTTTCCAGGTCCTCAAAGACAAATGAGAGTCTCAAACCAATCAACAGCAATAAATCACTGGGCTTTCTGCTGATTAGGAATCATGTCTTCTACTTTTCAGGTTGGTTGTCAGCTAATATCCTATTTAAACATCTAATGTCTCTCAAGGGGGCTTCTATAAAGTTGTTGAAGAAAAAAGTTGGTCAGCAGCTCAGGGAAAAAAAAAGAAATTTATGGTAAGAAATCAGTAAGAGAATTATATTTTTATGCTTACACATGTCTATGCCCAAATTAGAAAAATTTCACCTATTTTCCTATTACTAACTAATTGAATTACAGATACTATTTGAAATGAAAATTATTTATTTTACATTAAAATAGATTTCAGGCTTTTTTTGTGGCCAGACACTATGTAATCTACTGAAGTGAATGCAAGTTAAAGCCCCAGACATAACATAATATTCCTGTATTTAAATATGTATGAAAGATTAGGTGCAGCTTTTAAGGATTTCCTGGTATTACTCAAATTCCAGACAGGGTCTGACTGCTGAGTGTTCCTTGTACAATAAACCTATGGTACTGACAGACAAACTAAAAAGTAATGTGTTACGAAACAGGTGTTAATCTTTAGCAGAAGATATGAATAAGGCAGATGTGCTTTGCTGTTAATGAATAATGTATTATTAAATTATGTTTTTTCAAATGTCTATTATTTTAAAACTATTAAGGAAATCTTTAGATATAAAGGAGCGTCTATAAGGAACATGAATATAAATTATATATGTAATTATTTTTATTTTTTGAAAAGTATAAAAAGGACTGAGTTTTCCTAGACTGTCTATTTAGATCTGTACCACTGAGAGGCTAAATCCTACATCATGTAACACAGTATAAAATGTGACCTGTGACCTTCTCTCAGTCACCGCTTTCTTAAACAGAGTGGTGTTCCTATCTGGCTGGCAATGCCTTTCATCTCAAAGGAAGCAGGGACACAAATTATTCTAAAAGAAAGGTGAAATTTTCAGGTTGAAAATATTTTTCATATAAACAAGGCCACATAACATATTAAAAAAAAACAATGAGGGTGAAGATAAGTAGGCAGTGGGAGTACAGAATATTATAATGTTTTATTTTAACTGTTACATAGACATAGTTTAGCTATTACACAGTTAAAATCCAAGAGCCACGTTGTCATACATGACCCTATTCTGTTGATCTTTCACCCCCCTTCTGCAGCTCCACTCAATTTATACTGACTTTCCCTAAATTAAAAGAATAAGAATGAAAAGACAAAACACTCAATGAGCAAACACATAAATTACAATATACTGTAAACATCACGAGGGAAATTATAAACTTCCGTGACGTGTGTTTTTCTTCAAATCCGAAAATCTTCACAGTCTTTCTCTTAACTTTAAATCATCTTTAAGTTCCTACATCAGACTTTTTCACATCAAGTTACTTTAAAATTAAAGCCGTCACTGATTAAAATTTTTCTATAACTGCTTCAGAGTACTTAATTCTATGGTGTATTTTATTTCACTATTTTGCTTTTCTGGGGTGAAATAGCAAAGATTCCATGAGGAAGAACAACTTGGCACAAATTCTTAGGAAAAAAAGGCCTCTAACTGAGAAGTTTTATATAAAACTAGGTAACTATCTAATCATAATAATATTTTTGGTTCTTTTTCTTTCATTTTATTTTTATTATCACTATGATGATGATTATTATCACTTGTGATGGGTGTGTGTGCTGCATTCAATATTCATTTTTGGGTCTCTCCTGACTGTTTTTTCTAATTGCATGTGGGCATGGTCACAGGTATTTTTGTCTCCATTCTGTCTCTTGTACCATTTTTTAATCTCCATGAAGAAAACAGATTACCCTTCTTTACCCTATTTCAGTCAAACATTTTATATTTCCTTTTAATCGGTAAAGGATCTTTAGTTTGGCTGCTAGTTATTTTCGGGTTTTTAAACTGCATGTGACATTGTTCCTGCATATTCTACCTCTGGTATTTTAAACTATCCCGCTCTCATTTTCTCATTCCATGTATCTGTTAATTTTTTTATTTAGATTTTTTGAGACCTGTGTAATTTCAGAGGACACAATGAGGTTTATCATAAAATACACAAAAAGACCTAGAAACTCTAAATATTTATTTTTTTCTTTACACAGAATGCCTTTCTTTCACCTCAAGTTGTTCAGTTATTAGAAAGCAGTGGTCACAAAAGGAGGAAAGATTTCTCCACTATCTGAATAAAAATAAGGTGTCATGAGAAGAGATCCAAAATGTCAGAAACATTATATACAGTTCAATAAATCTGTTAAATCTATATGTGGTTCCTTTACTATAAATCAAGTCGTTTTCTCTGAAAAGCATGTTTAGATATATTTTATTTTTCCTAGTGTGTGTGAGACATTTTATTTCATTTATCAGACTTCTGTTTTGCCTATTTATAGTTGTGGTTTTATGAACTTACCTGGCTCGGCTGATGGTTTTGCAAGGAACATTTGGCTTCTATCGGTATTCAGATACTTCATATACATTGAGTGCTTACTCCTTAATAATGAAAGGATTCTCTAAAGTAAAAAAATAATATTAATATATTTATAATTGAACTCCAATTTGTTTTTAAATGAAAGTGTCAAAAATCTGTAAAAGTGAGCCATTGTTAAGATATAATTGAGATCTTATTAATTTCTTGAAAAAATAATAGAAGTTCAAAAGTATCTGCATAAATACACATTAGGTTTGTAGTAATTTTATTAATTTTTTGTAATACTAAGTTTTTTAGTAATTTTACACATACTAATTGATTAAAACAACCAGGTATAATACAGAGTAGACAAAATATTGTAACCTTACGGGAAGGTTGTGATTCACAATATTAAACAAATTATATGGCAATCAGGAAGGTGTTCCTTTTCATCCCAGAACCTGAGAACATGCAAGACAATGTGGAATTGAAGTTTTTCCAGATATTACGTACAGAATGCTATCAATCACAATTTTAAACTAGGTGTAATTACTGATTACACATCAATTTCTTATGCATACATTTTCTTCTACCAATTATATTTAAAGAAAACCATAACACACACAGACACGCAAAGGCACACAGAAATGTTGTCCATAGTACCTGACTTCTAAAATTTTTAATTGTCTTTTTTTTTTTGTACTTTAAAACTATGGTCATAAAGCAAAATATTTAGAATGTTTCAAGAGGAAAAAAAAGAAAACATGCTCTTTCCCCAAAAAAACCCCAGCCCCCCAGCTCCCCCCCCCAAAAAAAACCTCCAAACCAAACACTTTCACAATCTTACTCATTCAGTTTTGAGAAAGTCCTCTTAGGATTTTTTAAATCGTGAGTGAATATCCCTGACAAAAGTATTTCTGCCAGAAANTACTTTAAAACTATGGTCATAAAGCAAAATATTTAGAATGTTTCAAGAGGAAAAAAAAGAAAACATGCACTTTCCCNGATATATATTCACACTGTTACTCTGTTAACTGTGTGGCAAATGAAAATCTAAAACACTGTATCTCCTTGTAAGACTGAGAAAAGGCTTTCACGACAGCATGCTACAGTACAAGCTGATGACCTATTATCAGACAAGAAATACCGATGATACCTAAATGTGCCTAATAAATGTACCTCTCATGCTACGGTGCTTATGTCCGTAAATCAAATATAGTGAAAGAGTTTTATTCAAAGCAATTTGAGTTTTATTACAACTAGATATTTTGACTCTATGGACAAGGAGTTAATATTCTTTTTTAAATTTATAATGTATGCAAATTCAGTGAAGTTGAAATATAATTTATGGAAGAAGGCAAGCAAAACAAAGCCTTCAAGAGATTAAGTCAGAGAGGTCTGTTTCAACAGAACATGAATTGTACGTATGGTATATTAGAAGGACTGTTAAGCACCTCAGTTATTTTCTCTTGTCAGAAGGATTTCTAGATGAGATGAAATTGCAAATGCTGAGTCCTGTCTTATTACACCAGAAGTTAATAGCTACAGCTTCAAAGTCATATGCACAGTAATATTTCTGATCTATAAGGATTAAAATGGTTGGATAACTTAGGTGATGATGTAAGCCTCTATCTGCCACCAAACGTACACATCCACTTATATCCTTGCAATTTCTGGGAGAAAAAGGAAAGAGAAAAAGAGACTTGTCATTTCAGTGCAAATATTAAAGTTCACCTTGTGCAAAAGGGCAGTGCAAATACTTTTCTGTTTCAATTCTCAAGATGGAGAAAAGAGAAGATCAAATGTTAAGCAGCAAAATAGTAGGAACACCTACCATGGGAAGTATTACCTTGCTGAATTCCTTCCCAAACTGTTTTTGATATTTGAATTTTATGCCATAAACCTTTTTATAATTTTTTATTTTACAGAATCCTTTCATTATTAAGGAGTAACTACTCAATATATACAAAGTATCCAAATACTGATAGAAGCTATATGTTCCTTGCAAAAACATCACCTCAGCCAGATAACTTCATAAAAACACATGCTAAGCATCTTAACTTTGGAAAGATTACCCAAAACCCAAAGCTTTCTGAGCTTCATTCATCCCTAATTACAGGGATGAAGATTCTACATCTGGTTTAGACTGGTTCCGTAGAAAGTTTCATTTCAGTAACACAGTGAAAAAGAAGGGAGTACTGAAGTTAATTTATATAAAAGCATTTTTTCTAAAGAATAACATAATGAATCAAATTAAAACAAGAACATTACCCACTTCAAAAATTTAATCTACTTATGAACAACTGTCTGAAATGTGAGCCGTAGCAAATATCTTTATGCAAATAAAATCAGCTGACAGTCCTTATAAAATCATAGCAACCATGGAATATGAGATATATAGATATATAGATATATAGATATAAACATAATAACATATACATGTGCAATATAGCTGAAAGTTTCTCTTCCCTGACCCCCCAGAGGAATCATGCAGTCTTGCCTCAGATTGCCGTATCTTGCTCCTAGAGCAGGTTTTGAATCATTTGCCATCTGCACTTCCGAGAGCTCTTCATAGACAGAATGGTCAGTGGTGTTCACACTACTCAGAAAGACAATGCGTGTATCTTCAGCCTTCTGGTTCTCAGGTAAACTTGAACATGAGAAACATCAAAACAAGCAAGTAAAGCAAAAGAAGTATTTTGAGAAATTTGGATTCCAGTCTTCATAGACTCAGTAAATGTTTTTGAACTGCACTAAACCCTCAAGCTTTGGAGGATTAATATATTGGTCTTTTTAATAAAGCAAGTTTTGTAAAATCCTCTTCCTTCTTTAGATGCAGGAATCTAGGAGCATATAACTGGAACCTCTTGGAATACTGAGTTGAATTTCTTTATCTCTTTTTATCTTATTCATTCAAGTTCTAGTTTACAACTGCTTAGTGATATACTCCCTCTTCCCCCACTCTGTTCCTCTTTAACTGAGGTGTTATTTCTTATTGCTGAGAGGAATTATTTACAGGAAGTAAGATCTTGGAAATGGATGGAAACATATTGGGAGACACAGTATAATCCACTAAAATCTGCTCATTTTCAGTCAGTGGATGAGCAAAGTCCGGTTATGTTTTCCTTATTTTTGGACAGAAGAGACCAATAGGACCATAGCATACAGCAAAAAAGCAAACTGAAAGGGAAGTGTAAAACTGAACTACTAGCAAACGTCATTAAAATCAAGGAAACATGTTCATACATTCAATAAGGTCAATGGTCTCTGTAGCATCAGGCTTGTAATAAAAAAGAAGAATACACAGCAATAAAAGCAACCTCCTTCCAACATCATTCTGAGAACTCTATAGAACAGGTTGGAATTTTCCTTCAAAATGTGGAGTTCTTTTAAATGAGAAGTTATTTGTAGAAATGCATCTCTATTTTCCCTCTTTAAATAATAAATTCTAAGAAAAATTTTAAAATATCTTGAAAAGTAAATTTTTTAATTTAGAGGGGTTTTTTTCCCCATTTCTTTTCAGGATTCCAGAAATTTCTACATTATAAAAAGAAATTCCAGAAAATAATAAAATCTAAACTCAAGGTAACTTTGAACTTGCCTGAATGCTGTCTTGCAAATGCCAGCTGTTTCTTTTTATTACTATTGAAGACTACTAAGAAAATTCCACACAAAATTTTGTCCCCTAGTGCCACATTTTTGAAAAAGGCTTTTGATACTGTCTTAGTTGTAAAGTGGTGAGTTTCAGACTATGGCCATGATGTTCAAAGATCCTGCACATCTTCAATAAAAGCTCATAGAAAACCTTTGATTACAATATTTAATTGCAAAATTACAGTTTCAATTTGTAAAAAAAGGTAGGGATTAATTTTATTTGAAAGTTTCTTTTCATACTTTTACAGAAAACCCAGAAAAGTGACTAAAAATATCACTTGAAACTACTTATAGTTTCTCTGTTTTATTTTCCTCTTCTTTATTCTCCTTCACTTCTCTCTAACTGTTAAAATATCCCTATTTACCTGAATCAATTTTAGATTTAAAAAATGTGAAATGTTATTTATTTCATCTTTGAATTTCCTGTTTAAGCATCTGGGGAAAAAAAACCCCAACCTTGTTTTTCTGAGAAAAATACCCCTGAGAAGAAGCCAATTCAATCCCTTACTTCCAGTTGTAACAGTGTTTGAGATTTTTGAAGAAAAGTTTTTAATGTATCAGTTTGAAAGATGCCTGACAATCAAAGAGCTAAGATCATCAAGTTTTTGTGGCCCAAAATTGCATGGCCTTACCTGAAGATCACAGTTATACACAGTAGTCATTTATTTATAGATTGTAAGATTACTTGTATCTAACAATTGTTTATATAACACACACCCGTATTCTCCCAGTCTTTACTTCCTTAATTCAAGAAATCCATTTGAGTGCAATTTTTTACTTCAAAATTCTTTATCCTTTGTTAATTTTGCTTCATCTGCAGAAATGTGTTCCATGCTTTGCTTTGCTCTCTAAGTTATGTCTTTCAGAGTCAGGCTGCAAGGGCTTCACTGACATTCCGTTTGCAGTGAGTTCATCAGCAATCTTGTGTAATAAGATTTTTAAGGACATTTCATATTCCAATATGACTTTTCTTTATCTAGCTGTTACCAGAACTTACCCAGAACCTTCACCTTCCTTAAAACCAATTACCCAATGCTTAAGAGGAGAGGACTAAATAGCTTTGAGTGTGTAATTACTGAAAAGTACATTTTCTAATCCTTAAGCATGTGTTTGTTTATGTGTGTGCTTTTTTGTAAGTATCATTTATTTAAAGTACATGCTTTTTTTCCCGAATGTTAAAACAGTCTTGTTTTAGAGAGCTAAAGATTAATCACAATGTAAGGCTTTAAACAGAGTGCTTGATGACATATCTAGTTTTCAGAGGGTCCTTCATTTGTAGAAATATGGTTAAGAAAATACAAGTAGCTAAAGCAGAAGAGAAGTATTTCAGCTTACCTTTTTAAATAACAAAATACAATAAAGGCAATAATTCCTTCATGATTCATTCAAATTTAAATCAATATAATAAAATAATTAAACCAGTCTCATTTAATTATTAGAACAGGATATTAGTAATATTAACCAGACATCTAGAAAATGTGTTTTATGAAATTTCAATCACTTTTGTTGTAAAACCCAATAAAGATTTTTGCTGCTGATTTTCTCTGACTCAATACAGTTACACTTCTTACCACAAAAAGCAAGTTGTCTGAGGCTCATTTCACTGGTGGTGTACGAATGAAAATTTACCTCTACTCAACAGCCAATTTATTAAACTATATGTAAGTATAAACAGTTTCAATAATTTCACACATCATCTGATTCACTGTTAAGCACTTGGTCTCAATTTATAATTCATAATTTGTGTGAGTACAGGAGAAACTTTTCTGAAAGCATGTGAGTTGGTTTTTTTTCAACCAGCTATAAATTTTTTTTTTTTTTGGCCAAGTAACTCAGAGAAAGAGACTATCAGATTATAATTTCTTACAAAGTTCTTAGTATCATAGCTAGGAACGGACAAAAAAGTTTGAATTATTCTCTGGAATTAGATAATGTATATAAGCAGCATAACTAGCAGTTTTCTTTTGGGAATTACCTGATTTAAAGCAGCTTCATAAAATACCTAAATGCATGCATGCAGCAAAAGAGTGATTATTTCCTGGCCATTAGCCACATACTTTCTGTTATGTGTCATGAATAAAATATGACTGTCAAATAAATGTCCATCATGCTCCCTAATATTCACTCACTAAGACTTGCAGCAAGTAATAAGACTGCTCAGTATCTAAAGGATTAAAAGTCCAGTTTAAATTGAACAGAGAAGTTTGCATTTCATAGATGGATTTTAATGAAAATGCCTCAGCTTGCTTTAGATTTCAGGTTCAAATCAACCAAATGTGTCCTGGCCGAATTTTGTTGCAATCAATAGTAGGGCAAAACCACTGTGATACAAAAAGCTTAGATGCTTTTACCCAATAAAAGATACTGCTTTTCTTTAAAAACCCTATTCATAATGAAGACAGCTGTATATATGTATATATGTATATATGTTTTTATGTATATGCTAGTAAACACATATCCAAAGTGGTACTTATTATACTCGGGAAAAGTGTTTTAAGTTGGCTTTGAAGAATGTGCATCTAAGTGACAGCACAAATTTGGAGTACATGTGAACTCTATAGCATTGGTCTCTGCCCAATTCCTCATCCACATTGTCCACACAAATTACTCACATATTAACTTGATTGATCTCATGGATATAATTTCTAAGTCTTCTATTGCTCTGTAGAGTATATTAATGAAGAGATAATGTAATAATAATAATAACAATATGTAACCTCAGTTCCTAAGGCATCTTTGATTTGTGCTTCTCTTAGCATTGATGTTTTTATTAAATTCCATTAGATGCTTCTCCCCGCCATTACAACTCAAAGAAAAATAATTTTTGATCATAAAACAATAAACAGATTTGTGCCACTCTACAAAATACTGAGGAAAAATATTCTATTGCATCTTCTTCTCAGAGTCCTTAATATTCATTGTCCTAAAATATACAGTTGGATTTGATGATCTTGAAGGTTTTTTTCAACGTAAGTGATTCTATAATTCTATCATTCCATTTAGATGTTGCTTTCATAAGTGAGAGATAATCATGCTCAGCTGGAGCTATTGCAATCAGCCAGAAAGGTGGAAATATAAAATGTTCTTCATGTTTTGACTGACACTTTTTCAAGCGTATTAATTAATTTATCTGATCTAATAATAGTTTAGATATTTAAGGCTTCTTAGACAAACAGGAGGGCTACAACTAATTTTAGTGAGAACTTAGTTTTGATTTAATGAGTCAAATTAATCTCTGAGAGTAACTCAATTGAAATTAATGAAGCTGTCAGTGAGAAGGTACCTCTCTGGTATATATCTGCTCATCCATACTTGGCAGTTGATTTACTGAATAGATGCTGTTTTACAGAAATCCTTTATCAAAAGAAACTATCCTGTGATCGACACTGCTGGCTTATACCATACTAAAATGTCATTTTTTTTGTTAAGTCTTCACTGTGCAAAGCGAGGCTGCAGAAAGATATCCTGCCTGTCTCAGGAGAAGCAAGCAAGCATGTGAGTGTGAAAGCAGTGTGTTAGACAAAGAGAATATTGTAAAACCACGGGAATACTGCTGCTTACTATCAGCATATCTGGCATGGAACAGCACTGAGCAGGGTGAACATACCATTGGTACATTAACATAATGGATTTCAGTTTCTATCCTTAATGTACCCATGCTCAGATATACTCTGACTTGAATAGTTGAATCCAATTAATTTTAAGAGACAAAACTACATACTGACATAAGAACATGTAATTCCTCTCAGCGTTTCAGTAGATCTGGATTTCTGCACTGATTATGAAAGGAAAGCCTCTCTTCCTTCTTGGTTTCCTCTAAACTCTCTTGCAGATATAGACGGTAGGTATTTTTAATTGTGCCACCTAATCTTAGAATGTACTGGTAAAACCAGTTTTGTCATTTCTGCGTAAGGATGCAGGACGTCTGAATCTGCCTACCCTATTATAAAATGCAGAGTTCAGTGGAGCTTTTACACATCAGTTCACCAAAGAAATATTGTGCAGAGGTACTAAAATAATTCTAAAGTTTCCATAGCATTCTTTTGAAGAAGTGAATTTTAAAAGATAAATTCAATCATGAAAACTGGTATTCTATACAAACAACAAATATACATGTAATAGCTCCCTTGATATTTATTTTCTTTTTGATAAGGTCCCCATGGATTTACAATAGTTGTACTTGGGGCTCTATAATACTGATGCTGTCCTTAAAAGCAATTTCAATTCATACATTTTATAGTTCAAGAGCTCTTTTGGTTGCAGGGAAAGTGACATGGATAGAACTCGAAACATTAACACACACACCCCCCAACTACTAACTCTGTGCAAATATTTCTTCAGAGGTTTTATTTATGCCCTCGTTTTATGCCTGCAAACCCTAACAGATCTGTGTTACTCCAAAGTGTCCCAATCACTCAGTCACAAGTGCATATGCCCTAATATATTTTATCTTTGTGAAGTGGTGCTGCCTGACTGCACTTTTAGATGTATGATATGCTAAGCTTTACTGCATTGCAAATGCCCCTTTAATTTGAACTTGAGTATAGTCTAATTTTTACAGAATAAAATCAAAATAGAATCACCAGTTCTTCAGAGTATGATCAATTAACAGAGCTAATCAAGTTAACATAGGTTTCCTAAATCACACCACATATGTGATTAAGCAATACTGTACTTCTCTTGCAAATATACACTCTGCAGCAAGGAGGAAAGAAAGGCAGAATCCAGATCTAAGTAGCAAAGCCAAATTTGTAAAAACTGATTGTAGGGCAACTTTCACCAAAAGTTAATTTTCTTAAAAGCTGCTAGGCAGAATTTTTATTTCAGGGTAATCCTCAATAAACATTTCAAGCCTTTTTAGAGCAAAAATAGGCTAATTGGCTTCAATTCCATACTTAAAAAAAAGAGGATAACAATACATTCTAGAGGTAATGAGAATTTTCATAAGCATATCTGTTAGTGCGAGTGCAGTACTTAATTACTAAAAAGCATCACAAGAACATACAAACAATTACATTGCTTAAGCATTCCACTCCTTTATGGCTCACATACACAGGAACACATGATTCCATACAAACAAGGAAAAGTTTTAGTTTATTTCACTCCTTCATCTGAATTCTCATAAGTGAGTGTTGAGCAAAAATAGCAGCAAAAACAATCAAATTGTATGCAAATAATTTATCATTCACACAAAGTAGTCATATGACTTTGTTTTGATTAGTTGACTTATGATCTGTCTCTACTGCCAGTCAGATAAATTTAATAAAATAAAGAGAGGAAGTAAAGCAAACATTTATGAATTATATTATACCTTCACATGGTGTTAAGAAGCTGTCCCAGTTATATTCATCAAAACACAGATCTTGACAGTTCCAGAAAAGTCGCCCTGTAAGAACGGTTCCTTATAAGTGCAGATCCACCACATTTTTTATACCATATGGCAAGTCAGTATTAAATCCTTGGGGAAGATAACTCTTAAAGAGTTTCTATCCCTATGTTCACCCCATTTAAGCTTACATTTCAGTAACTTTTTTGTAGGTTCCTTCTCTGCCCTTCAGTCTAGTAGTTTAAATTCTTTTAATAAGTTATTTGAAAATTACTGCCTGGTCAGTAGAAACTTCAAAATGTCAAGCCTCCCACACCATCAACATTTAGATCTACTTTAAAATATTCCCCCTCATAAGAATAACTCATTTTTAAAAATGCTAGGATCTTTGGAGCTATAAAAAATTTGTCAAGGCGAAAAAGTCAGAATCCCCTAAAAAGCTGCATCTGTGGTACTGTTTTATGTATGACATATTCACTGCAGAAAACACCTTGTTCCTGTATGGTCATAGAATGAATCAAGCTCATTTTATTTTACACACTACTGAAGTTTCAATTATTTGCTATCTTCCTGAGCTTCCCTAACTCTTATAATAACCATCATCCTCACACTAATGTTCTGTAATAATATATTTAAGCATAGGGTCAAATGCACAATAAGTGATTTTTAAAGGGATGGAAGGAATTATTTTTTCCATTAACACATAAATTTTAGCATATTTATTATCTCAGTTCATTTTAAGTCCCTTTGTGAATAACATCCCAAAAATAGTTGTTATTATTATTATTAATTTGATAATATTTAGATAATTGATGAGATTTTTCTGAGTGCATGAAAAAGATATCTTTCAAAAAAGTAATTAGATACAGGTTTTTTTTTCAAAAGCTTTTATAATTTAGGTAGAAATCCTTAAACTACAAGTAAAATAATTTGAGAATCAGTAACATTGAAAAAACCTCCTTTTAATATTTTCAGTTTTTTTCATTAAAATGCTTAATATTTTTCCTAAGAACTTATTTGTACTTTTTTTTTTTCCTGTTGCAGTCTTGCAGTCTTTGGACTATCTAGGATCTGCTGGATTGTGTTTTTCTCAAGAGTAAATGACACAGTTAATGCATAGACCTTTTATAGGCTACATTTTCTGTACGTTCCTGCACTGTTTCTCTTTTGAATCTCCAGAAGAATTTGTTGAAAGACAAAAATGATCCTTTGGTGCAGATATTGCAGCCAGGCTGTTAGCTTCCATATGTGAGTAGTACCAGACACCAGACTGATGCTCCTCCACCTTGCTCACCATTCTTATCCCACAATTACATAGCTGCTGGCTCCAGAGACAGAAGTACCCCCAGACTGAATGTCCCATGGACTTTATTGTCATAAGTGACATGGAAGATTAATTCCTTTGTGCTGTGGTGATTAAGTTTACCTAGACCTTCTTTGGCGTTTTCCTAAACATTAATAATTCTCCAAAAGATGATGGAATCACTACTGGTTTTATCCATCCTGCTCTACTAAGGAAAAAACCAATAAAGTTTAAATACCTACTAGTGACATGCATGCACAACACAATTGCAAATTTGCTAACAGCACAATGATCTTGCTTGCCTTACTCCTGAGTAGTCCCAGGAAATAATGAGTTAGTGAATGAGCTCAGGTATCTGGGAGCAGATCCTTGCTAAGGAATTCATTGACTAGTTCTTAGCTATCAGCCTAAGACATATTTTAGGAAGAGTTTTCATTTATTATACTTCCTTTTTAAGTCCTTCTCTGAATGAAGGTGAACAAAATTCAACCAAAATTTCTTAAATATTTTTAGATTAAGAACAAGAGTCTCTATTTATAATTATCACTAAAAGATATTCAATTTCTGTATATATTTGTATCTGTTTGTTTTAAAATACAAAAGTATTTCATATTAAAAAATGAAAATGCTCTATAGCCAGGTAAAAATATGAATGTATTTTTTAGGAAAATAAAAATGCCCCATAATCAAAACTTCATTTGCATAGTTTCATATTTCTTATACTTTATCTCATTTGACTGTTCATAATAAACACCCTCTTTATTGTTGGCTATACTGTGATCTATATATGTCTAATACCTTGATTTGTTTTTTATTTCTCTCGAATCAAGTAAAAGACAAAACTCACTAACTGGCTACTCCATGTGTCCAACCCTACATAAAGCTCTAGTCTTCATCCTGTTTCCCTTGTATTCTGTTTTTCGGTGGTTTTGTTTGTGTTGGGGTTTTTTGGTTTTCCCCACCTGTTGGTGGGGGAGTGAGCAAACAGCTGTGTGGTGCTGGGTTGCTGGCTGAGGATAAACTGTGAAACCCCACATAACGATGTCATCAATACATTGCAGGTGTCCAGGACCTTCTTCCTGTTCCCGTGCACTCTGTGTCCATCCATAGCAAATGGTGGGGCTCTGTTACCACCCCTAGGGCAATTGATTCCAGATGTACCAGACACCCCACAAAGTGCTCTGCACTTTATGTTATTAACACTGTTTTGGTCTCAATCCCAAAATGTAGCCCCATAAAAGTCACTGTGAAGAAATGTACCTCTTCCTTGCCAAAACCAGAACAGTACCTAAACACTTGTCTTTTAAATGACAAATTTTATCACATAAATTTTTGTTGCCTGGATACTAGTAATTTACCATGTTACCTTTTTTTCCTTATTATCCCAAAGTTCTTTCCTCAGTAACGTATCATTGTTACATACATTAATCAAGAAAATCTCATTCAACTCCAGTGCAGAATATCCACCACAATACATCACAGATAAGTTGAGAAACAAAAGACTTAGATTACTTAAATTAATAAAATATCCAGAACACTTAATATTTCTATTATACTATATTTCTGCTATAGTACCAGTACTTAATTTCATCAACATCTAGTGAGAAACAGTCAGTATAATATATGCTTGAGTAGAAAAGGCTTTCCCAAAAAATGCTAAGCGTTGATATTTGACTATTGATAGTAGACTATTGCATTGCAGAATTTGCAATTAATATCTAATGGCTCTTAGTCTTTTACTAGTAAGCATGGCTATATATTCTCTGCTGCAGTTTGAGTTCTGTGTTTTCCTTATGAAAAAATACTTTATTTTAAAATATTTTGTGTTATTTCTTCTTTAGCCACAGAGAAGTATTCTTAAAACAGAGTGGTTAAGACTGTTGATTGCTTCACTGCATTACAACTAGCTTGTTGGCATTAATCAGAAAGTACTATATGATTCATTAGCTGTGAAAGGCTTTAAATAATTGATTTGCAGCATGGGGGATTTACATGGAATCTCATTAACCAAGAAAGTTTGCTATACTTTTCATTTAAGTAGAACTTACGCTTTGGAAATTGCTTGATAGAGGAAAAAAGCTATAGCTGCCTCAACAGAAACTCAGTACTGCTAGTATTACAAAACTTCCATCATATTATGTATCTTTTTATTTAATAGTTGAACATATGTCTGCTATTATAACAAAACTGTGATGCACACCGGACATATATTGTTTGATTTAAATATCTGGTTGATTGTTTGAATTATATTTTTGTTTATTTGTTTGGCTAAAGATTATGTGGGTTAGATGAAACTTGCTGTAGATTGACTATAAATACCAGAATTTTTTAATCCCAGTGGGGAGTGCAAGTCTCATGGATTAAACTTCTCTGAGGTCCTGGATATTTTATTAACAAATGAGATCAGGAAGTGGGTTACCTAGTGAAGGCATTTTCAAAGACATGTTCCTCCTTTATACAGTTACATCTTTCTCCTTCACAGATGCTTTTTCAATGTTGCAGATCAATTTCCTGAGGAGAAGAAACCCATTGCTTATATGCTGTGTCTGTTGTACGGATTTTTTCTTCTATTCAGTTATAACATCAGTGAGCTGGAAAAAACTTAGTTGAATGGAATTTTCTATATCTTTAACTGACTCACATCAGAGATATTCTAGAAAATAATTGTTTTGATTCTTGCACAGTACTTTTTATCACTAAATAAATTTATTTAGCAAAGCTGCTACTACTGTGTTAAAGCATCCCTCTAGGGTGAAATAGAAGAACAAAAATTTTTTTTTTTTTTTGAATGACTAATGTTTTTACAATAACTTATTTATCAAAAAAATGCTTTCAATTTTATAAAAATCCTCTATCAAAAGATTAAATAGGGTAGCATAATGTCAGATCGGTTTTTTCCAGCCTTCCTTTTTATTTCTGATACCTTTTTTAGATTCTTATAAAAAACCGTAATTATAAAAACATCTGTTTGTAGAAGAACTGTCTTCCTCCAAGTACTTAATGACTGGTGCATGCGCTGTTTATATCCCTCCTAGACTTTTCACACATCAAGCACATACAAGACATCTCTATACATCTAAACTTTTTGGTTACTACTTATTACTACATTATTAAATTGAGTTTCTTCTGCTCTCCGTGTTCACGTCGAACTTTGCCCCTCAATATTCTTTCCCTAATGAAACAACTTGTAATATTTGTGATTTTTTCTTTTTTTTTAATGGAGTGGATCAAACTGTATAGACTTCTTTACACAGACATTTTTCAAATTCCATACAAGCTTATATGTGCAAGTCTACTGCACCACCTTTATGTTTTACTATGCTCTTTACTCATTCTTTAAACCATGATTCAGGAATAATTTATTGGGTTTTTTAGCTCACCTGAATCAAGTGGTGTTCAACAATGACCCACCTCTTTTATCTATTTTTTATTCCCTTAAATGATGGATATTTACTGGGAGAGGGAGAGAGTAGGGGGAAGAGTTTTGAATTTGCCCAGGTGTATACTGATTTAATG
Source organism: Machaerirhynchus nigripectus (assembly GCA_013397975.1). Classification (NCBI taxonomy): domain Eukaryota; kingdom Metazoa; phylum Chordata; class Aves; order Passeriformes; family Dicruridae; genus Machaerirhynchus; species Machaerirhynchus nigripectus. Next base: position 358,547 of record VZRQ01011262.1, on the reverse strand, counting down.
GTGTATTTGACCTCTTCATTTAGGTTTCTTTCCTCTGTCTGGTTTTATGACTGAAACCATTCCCACTACATTTCTAGTGCCAGCAGACTAGTAGGACTTTGGTTTGGGATACTGACAATCTACTAGCTGTTGGCTAAAGCAAAAAAACTATGTCTTCATTGTAAATTTTAAAATCTTTTCCTCATACCATTTTCTAAATCACCCCATAAAATTCTGAAGTTTATGCCTGCCTACATCTGCATAAGAAACCAGAAACATTTTAGAAAAATATCATGAAAATTTCTTCATTTCTAATTTCTATATTTTCTTTGTTAAACTAACTGTATAATCTTGAATTTGGCACTAAGGTATATTATGAAATTCTTAGTGTAATTCTGTAATGTCTGTTTTAGTAAGCAGCATATTAAACAGTTTGGATAGAAGTGTTAGCTATGAATTTTTTATTATTCATGCTATCAGTTCACATACAGTTCTAGCATAACATTTATACTCTTTTTTATAATTTTATGGGAGGATCACAGGCCCTCAATGGGCAGTTACGATCCACTGCCCTCCTAATGTGTAGCATGACTGTTTTACAAGAGAGATGATCTAGAACAATGATCAGCAGGCTGGAAAAAATAAAATTAAAAAACAGTATAAAAAGACCTAAAACAGGAATGGTTATGAATATAAAATGATCTCACTTCACTGAGCAATCTCCAGTAGAGGTGAGGTTCCTTAGAACAGAGGAGTCAAGGATTTGACACTGCTGCCACATAATACGTGCTTCTCTTGCCATTAGTCTGACAGTTCTTGTAAGCAGTAATTCCATTCTATGTCTGAAAAAGGCCACCATTGAAAATTCAGGTACAAAAATTAAATAATCCACAAACATGTAGCAGTGTGTCACTAGCTTACTTCTTTCTTTATGAAGTTTAGCAAAATAATTCTTTTCAACAACTTGTTCCAAGTAAATTATTATGATTTTAGCATTGTGTGGTTTTATTATGATTTTAATATTGTGTATGTATGCAACAGCATAAAGAGGATAAAATTTAAAGAGGATAAAATATAGAAAATTATACATATGGGACATACTTGTGTCTGTACTGTCCATTCCTGTAACACAGAAAAACAGACAAATAAAATTAATAAAGTAAACAAATCTAATTGTTTTCTGAAATGTTCTAAAGGTTTAAGAAATATTTCTCCCTACTAAACTTGAAAGATTCAATACAAATAAACCTTTCCAATTTAATTAAAATATAACACTAAACAGTATTATAGCCTATATTTTTTCTCTGTTGTATCACAGACTGAATCTCATCTAACCTTGCTAGAATCAGGTCAAAAAATCTCCCATTCTGTGAAAGCTGAGTAAGGATCAGACTAACATTGCATCTTATACCTGCAGTAAAATTAGGAGCAAAAGTATCTAACGTTACTCTCATGAACTAGTGTATATATTTACTTCAATAAATAGGTTCAAAACTTGGCTTATTAGTTATTCTTTGGGATTAATACTTTAACATAGCCTTGAAATGATAATAATATTTGCAGAGCAATAGTATCATTATGCTGTTACTACATCCTAGTTTGACATAATAGTATGATTTAACTTTTACTTTCTGATTATGATTCTCTTCTATACCTTTCTTTCTATCACATTGAATATATTAAAAAAAAAAAAAAAGGGAATTTGGAAGGGACATAGAGAGCACCCTTGCCAGAAAGGAATTAGGGCATGGAAAGGGAATCTGTGATTTTTTCTCTCCCAGTTTTGCTTTTGTGATATTCTGTCACTGGGAAAATTATTGATTCTCTGTTTGAAGAAGTGGCTTTTAAACTTAATAATTCTTCCCTGCAATTTTTCTTTTCCTTAATATCATAACTACCTCAGACACTGAACATTCGATAAGTACACCAAATATGTTTATTTTGTCTTGGGAAGAAGTATTATTAATGTTGATCCTTTGTTCCTGAAGCCACCACTGCCCAAAACAGTGTTGATTTCCTCTTCCCTCATATGTTAAATTCTGTAATTTGAATTGTCTAATAATAACTAATGAAACTGCAGCCCATATAAAAATATAGTTAAATTGCTTACGAATTTCCAAAGTGTTTGATGTGAAAGAAGAAACACCATGCTCATTGTACTACATGGCGTCTTAAAATGTCAGTAAGATAAAGTAGCTATTGATTGATTTTCAGATGGAAAATTGATTGCCAAAATGCATGTAAATTAAATTTAGTCCTCAGCACAAAACTTGCAAATTGTGCTTCTGTCTAAAAAATATCTGCAATACTGAAAAGAATTACTTTTCTACTACATGATCTCAGTGTTATGCTTACACATATTCCCTACAGGTATACCGGAATATTTAAGGGAGAGAAAAATTAAACATACCTTTTGTAAACAACATAAGTGTATTGTATAGGACTTTGGTTTTCATTAATAATAATAGAAAATGTAAAAGAAATGAACAAAGAAGGGAAATATTAAGGCTTTTGAAGCCATACATAATACTGGAGGACAAAAATGGGAATTTTAGATAATTCAAAATATGGCCACTCTTGCTTCCTGGAAAAAAAGTCAGTCATTTCTAATTTGATTATAGTGATTGTATTAAAAAAAGAGAATAGCTCTTTCTTTATCATATTCTTTCACTTTTCAGTCTCCTTTTTGTTCAAGACTCTGAAGTCCAAATTTTATCAAAATTTTTTCTTTGTCTTCAACTAATTTATGCAGATAAAAAGTATATTTGAGTAATTTGAAAAACTGTGAATAACAAGGAATGTAGCATGAAAACTTTGTTTAGTTTAATCTGTTATGGCATTATAAAGCATAGGAAATACTATTTCTGTCAATACTAGCAAAAGGCCATTGACTTTTTACTACTCTGATCTTACTTTGGTATATGTGATAGCACTTGTCCTGCAGACAAGTAACTATTGCCTAAAATGCTTTTACTTAAACTTTAGATTATATTAATGATGAGAAAAATGTGTATACTGAACTGTTAATGATTCCTAAATAAAAATTGTTGTAGAGGGACATAGACATTATGATACCTGAGGCCCAGGAGTGAAACCTTGTGAATCAGGCAGAACTGGACTTACATGTAATTGTACTGTTACTATCAAACTTATTTTCACCTAGAAGTGCCAACAGCAGTGGTAATGAGAAAACAGCACAGGGATAAAACTCTTCATTATATGAGCATCTCAGCCTGCCTCCCCAGATCTCCACTGGGAAGCAATAGAATCCAGAGAAACTTAGATGTCAAAGGAACATATTTCAGTTAGAATTTTAAGCGTTAAAGATTTTGCTTAAATCTTTACAATAAAGATCTTCATTTTAATCACACAATAAAATAAGAAGGAACCAGAGAATCAGAATAAGAATAAAGGGAAATTATTCTAATATGCAATTTAATATTATGGGGAGAAAAATAAAGAAAAACCTCCCATGTCTAAATTTATATTTTACTTCAAAGTATGTTACTAAGTCTGTTAGCAATAAAATTGTACTCATCAAACTTGAACTGAAAGATGGTGAGAAATAATGTTTAAAAGAAAAAAGATGGAAATCCTGAAATGAACACAAGTTCTCCACTGCAATGCATTTAAATTCTTTTTACATTATTTTTACATTTTAATCACAAGTACAAAATGACTGATGCTTTTAATATTATCTTGAAATATTATTTTAATATTTTTAATATTTTTAATATTTTTAATATTTTAATATTCTTTTGAAATTATGTATATCTATATATAGATATAGATGATATAGATAATAGATATGGACACTGCTATAAAGCTATATATAGATATATAGATACATAGACATCTGCTGCAAGTACAAATTTATACTTAAACTGACAAATATATTGTTCGTTCTTCATAGTAGTTTTCTACTATTTTTGCATAAGAGTATGCAAATTATTTATTTCCAAATAGGAAATAAATAAAGGCCTATTTATTTATTTCCAAATTGTTTGCAATTCTGATGTTTGATGGTCATCCAAGTTACTCTGAGGAGGATTAAATCCGAGTAGGGTGTATTTTTGTTGTTGTGAATCATGTTCACTAACATTTTACTGGTGTTATTTTGTCTCATAATAATTTTAAACCATTTCTTGTGTTAAGTAACAGACATAGGCATAGTGAAGGAGTTAAAATCATGTTTTGGTTGCCCAGCAATGTCAGAATTCACTAGATTCAGACTGCTGAAAACAGAGGAGTCATGTCTTTCAAATTTAAACTACTTCAGTGAAGCACACAGAGCAGACAAGAAGTAGTTTCCACTGTTGGCTTTATGAAGACATTGAATATATTGCAGAGCTATTATTGTGTTCCTCCCAGTCTTTTCCTTTCTCATCTAAATAAACCTGATTGTTTCTCAGAGATCGTGTTTTCTCATTGTCTTACCATTTGTAATATCATCTGTGAATGATTTATTTTGCCAGAAGACCAAGAGGCATTTTCTGCAGATTAGGAATGTGCTCAAGCCGCTGGCATAACTGGGGACTTTAGTTAGATTACGTTATGTACAACTATGCATGACACAGAACAATTTTTGTTAGTACTTGGAATGACAGATAAATTAAACTGTCATTTCTGCTCTATACAATCACTTACCATATCAGAATCTGATGGGAGCCATTATAATATAGAAACATATTGAGATGATAAATATGTTATAAAATGTAAGACTGTTTGGCATAAAGATGCAAACTGCACTCCTGAAATCTTGGCGCTCCTTACTTCAGAGATTTGAGATCTTTAGGATCTCTTCTTATTCTTCAGTTATTTGTGCAGTTTTCTCTTTCCAGACACAAAAAGAAGCAGAAGCCAGTAAGAGTCAACTTGCTCAGTCTCTGCAGACCACAGCTGAGAACTGCAGTTACTGGCACAACAGCCTTTGTCGTTCTAATGTCTCATGCAGAGCAGCCGATGCGGAGTGCTCACTGCCTATATTACATCCCATATTTTCTTTATTTCTTGTATTTTCTCACGAGTTTCTGCATTTGTTATTGTTGATTGTGCTGTTGAATGCCTAAATACCGTAATTCCAAAGGAAGCCCAACCAGAGGCACAATCATCTCAAGAGCAAACAGGAAACATAAGGTCTAAGGTGTGAATGTTTTAAACTTTGTGACGACTGATTGGGGTGTTTGATTGTTTAAATAAGGACCACAGGGATAAATGAGTAGAATATCAACCTGAGTTGGAGCAGTTTGAATAATACCACAACAATCATAGCCACTTGATGGCTTTTTATGTTTGTCTCCAAGAACCAGACCCATGGTGTCTTTTTTTTTATTGCCAGATGGAATTTAGTCATCCAATGCAGAGAAAAGAGAGGAAAAACGATAGTTTTAAATTAATCACAAACTTTTTACTACAGTCTCTGAGAAACCATTGTAACCTACACAAACAGACCTCAACTGCGATTTAGCAATCAAATTCTATTTTGTCCACTGTTTTAATAGTAACAGAAGAATTAGTAGTGTTTCTATTTAGTGAAATATTCATTGCCACTCCTCTTTCTTTGAATAGGTTTAATCTGGTTTTCATTCATTCACTGATATTTTCAAACACATTACTGCAAAACTAAATAAAACGATTGATTAGTAATGTTTGGATAGATGCATGAATAGATAGATGTACATACTTGTCATGGTTTGTCCCTGGGCTGATGGACAGTTGTACAGACCAATAGCGCTTCTCGAAATTCACATATTTAAACCAGGTGGAAGCCCAGGAAATTCTCTCTTCCTTCCGGCTTTCGAGCTGGAAACAGGGCTCTGGCCGGCAGGCCAGGCTGGGCCTGGTTAGGCC
>VZRQ01011262.1:331208-351924 GCA_013397975.1 Machaerirhynchus nigripectus | reverse complement strand
TTTTTTTTTCTTTTAGTTCTAGTAATAAACTTCTTCATATTCTTTAAGTTTAGAGCCTGCTTTGCATTCCTCCTAATTCTTATCTCACAAAAGGTAAAAGATGCGAACCAACCCACTACACTAAATTGGTGTTTCCGCCCGGTTTCGAACTGAACCCGCTAAAAATTGGTGGAGAATGCGGGCAAATTGATAAGAGCTGTGAGATAAAGATGAATTGGGAGAAATATTGAGCAAAGCAAGTATTAAGTTTTAAGCTAAGTAAAAAATTTCTATGGTAACTGTAGTAAAATGCCTAGGGGTGGATATAGGTGTTGGAAATGTTCTGTTTGGTTTAGTAGTCTTATTGTTCTAAGTAGAGGCTGCATGTTTAAAGTAATTTTGCCTATAACTTTGGGATATGTAAATTTCGAAGAAGCGAGGGGTGGAATGTCATGCCGGCCAGAGCCCTGTTTCCAGCTCGAAAGCCGGAAGGAAGAGAGAATTTCCCGGGCTTCCACCTGGTTTAAATATGTGAATTTCGAGAAGCGCTATTGGTCTATACAACTGTCCATCAGCCCAGGGTCAAACCATGACAATACTTCAACGGTATTTTGCTTATACAAGAAGAAAAGTTTCACACAAGGCAGTAAATTTTTAAAATATCGCTAATTCTCTCAAGCACTTTTCTTTTTTTGAAGAAAGGCTGTCTCAGATATGTATTTAAATCATTACAATCTTCTGTGTCAGATGTATTTAACTTTTTATTCAGTCTACATGATTTTGTCTCTAGTTTTCTGGATCCTTGCAGAATAATTAAAAAAACTATCAGTAACCTAAGGAAATACTCATTAAAAAAAAATACACATTCTTATTGTAACAGTTTATTGTATAAACTGAGACAATTGCTGAGGAATATATGATCAATTTTTTTTTAAGTTCCTGTGTCTCCAATCTATGTTTTTGTTCTATTAGAGTATCTATATAATTATACATATTCTGCCTAGGCAACACATAGTCCTTATTTTTGTTCTTATGAAACTCAGTAAACAGTCATTTATTCATTTAGTCATCGCAATCCGTGTTTGTGTGGACAACTACATTTGTAAATGTTCTCATGTGAATAAGCATCTACCAACATCTGGATTTTCCAACCAGCATGAGCTTTGATAGCCAAGACAATAAGATTGTATTCTGCCTATTGCAACTATTAATTTGCACTTGCAGCATCCTTATAATTTTCACTGTCTTGCTTTAACTAATGATGAATTGAACAATAAATTTAAGCTTCAATGAAGTCAAAACCCTCAAAGAATAAATAGAGCTTGGGCAGATAATGACCAGAATTTGTATCAACACAGATTTAGTTCTATAAAACCATAAACAGGACAATCAAGATTTTATTATGTTCACTTTAGAATTAATATAATTGCTATTGTAACATGAGAAACAATGCATATTGGCAATGCAGATTTAGAAATTTCCTCTTAGGAATACCGGAGGATTGATTTAAAGCATATAGTTATGTATAAGCCTAATCTTTCAAGATACTGAAGATTAGATGGTGAATAAACTACATAAAGAACCTCAGACAATAAGACAGTTAGTATTTAGAATAAAACTATAATAAGTTTCAAAGCTTACATAGTATACACTCATAAAAATATCTGTTCCTGTTGAGACAGGCACACCACACATACACACACACCAACAGCTCCAAGCAAAGAAAGTTTTCTTTATTTCTACACAGCTACTCTTATACAGTTTCTTAGCATTCTTACTGCATTGGCTATTAGCTTTTCTACAGCGCAATGTTATTGCTTGCCTATAACTAACACACATTCTTGCTGCTTATATACCAGTGTCCTCCCTTCTGCGGGTGCTAATTCTTTTTCTGTTATTTTCCCTCTTGTTTCTAGTAATGTTGCTATTCTCAGGGATACAAACTGATTGTGTCAAGGCTGAAGTCTATGAGACTTTCAGACCAGCTGTCGGTTCCCACAAATATCCTGGTTTCAGATGGGACAAAGTTCATTTCCTTCTGATTAGCTTGTACAGGGCTGTGTTTTTTTGATTCACTATGAGAATAATGTAGGTAACACACTGATGGTTTAGTTGTTGCTAAGTAGTGCTTAGTCTGCTGGTGAGGAGGTGCACAAAAAGCTGGGAGGGAGCATGGCCAGGACAGCTGGCCTGAACTGACCAAAGGGGTATTCCATAACACAGAGTGTTGTGCCCAGTATATAAACTCAGGGAGTTCCCTGGAAGGGGGACCGATCCCTGTTGGGGATGGGCTGGGCATCGCTCTGTGGATAGTGAACAATTGCACTGGGCATCACTTGTTTCTCTTGGGTCCTGTTCCTGCCTCACCCTCTCCTTATTACTGTTATTATCATTAGCTTATTAGTAGTAACTTTTTTTTTTTCAGTTACTAAATTGCTCTTATCTCAACCCACCTTTTATTTCTGATTCTCCTTCTCACTGACAGGGAGGAAGTGAGTGGCTGCATAGTACTTCATTGCTACCTAAGGTTAAATCATGATAAAAAAGAAATTGGATTTCTCTTGTTTAATGAAAATAACAGTAAAAAAAATATACTTTGATGTATGATATCTTTTGAACTTCATTCTCCCTAACTGATGTACCTAATTTCAGAAAATAGTGCTATCACTGAGCATTAAATATTTATTGTTCCTTTATCTATCACCTAATTATATGCATTTCCATTTAAAATAAATAATCTCTGTAGGAAATAAAAACATACAATTACCTTGTCTCACCTGTCTTTTTCTAAAGTTGTTCCTATGGAAAATGCAAATGTTTTGGGTTTTTTTCATGATTTCCAAATCCTAAAATCTGCCTACCTTAAATAATTGGGAAACAACAGAACTTCTTTCCAGACCTCAAACCTCTAAGAACCTAGTAAAGTAATCTCAGTTCTATATGTAGCTGCACACCAAAAAACTTTATCATAGGACACTTTTATTTACTTCTTCATGGCTCCACAGGACATAGCAGCCCCTGCACATGTTGAATTAACTTCCTCGAATTTAAGCTCAAATGTTGAATAGTCTGAGAATCTTCTAATAACTTTCTGCAGAGTTTGAACTTGCATGTATAATAAGAGGATGAATTTTTAAAAATGAATAAAAATCATTTTTGTAGATCCATCACATTTCCTGATATTCCATTCTCCTGACTGCAGCTCTTGTCCTGCAGACATTACTATTAACAAACCTGTGAGATCTAGGTATTAAAAGCAAACTATCATCAGTATTTCTCTGCATCATTAAACATAAAGAGCATTAACTAATAAAGTCAGTGTAGAGCCCAATTAATTACAAAAGAAGGAGCAGCAGGGAAACAAAAGAGTTTTCACATGTGCTCAATAGCCTCATCTCAAGCATTTGTATACGCACCCCAAAAAGCAAAGCTATTTAATCTGTAATGCAAATATTGAATGAAACAGAACTTTAATTAGATAGCATCTGTCTTTTGAGAAGTTTTTGCATGAAAGTTTATTTAGACAGTAATATCCTTCATTCACTTTAAAAGATTACATCAGTTAATGGAAAAAAGATTCCATTGAGGAAAAAAACACCATGCAGAAATACGTGTGCAGACAGATCCAGGTATTTTTTGTGGTTGCACTCTGTAACAGTATATCTGAACTTGTTTACATAGTATGTACTGAAGGAAGTTTAACAAAGTTTTTAGCATATAATTGAAACGCGCATGAAAATTTTAATTAAAATCAAATCAACTTCACAGATTTTTTACATAATCATTGAAGTTTGGTTTCATTTCATCCATCTAAAAGAGCAATCTAAGGTCTAGCTCGTTAGATTTAAATGTAACCTTTCCATGTAACCCAAAGAAAAAAAATTAAAATGCTTATCTTTGAGAACTTAACTTTGAGAAATGCCTGTTTCTCCTCATGAGTGATGTAGAAAAAGAGATGAAGTTAAACCATTTAGGTTTTCATCATCAAAAATTGGATGAGATCAAACCACTTCCAGCGGCTTTATTAGCATGCACTGAGACATGAATTTAACAATCATCTTAGTAGATGACTGCTAAGAAAGAAAGAATGGTGTTAAACGAAAAAAGGAAGAAAAACTGTTAACACAAACTATGAAGATATGACTATCACAATTACTTACAAGCTATAAGAAATAAAGATATTTTACTACTATAAAATATAGCCCTGTTCAAATTAAAAACACAGTAAAATTACTGTTAAGTCAGTTGAATAGTCTTATAATTCAGACATGAAGAATGAGGACAAAATTTTATGCATTTTTGTAGGTTTACAGCAAGATTACAATCACCATGGTAACACTTCTCATATTAAAAAAGTAGGATAATAGATTTTGACTAGTTGCTCATCTGCATCTTAATTTTCTGATACAAAAAAAGATACTGTTTCAATTTGTTAATGATTACAGGATCACATTTTTGTCTTTCTTAATAATTAATGAACTAATATATTTTGCATAAAAATATGGGACCTTGAAGATTAAAATCTTAAAAATGGTGTGACTGAAGCGCATTATAAAACAACAAAAATAAACAAAGTCCTAATAGCTTGCTCTGTTATCTGAACACTCCTGATCATTTAAAGTCCATTAGTGAGCCAGTTGGGTGGTTTTTTTGCCAACAACTGACATTATTTACAAAGAAATCATGCCTAATATTCATCTAACCTAGTCTGACCAATTTACTTATGTGGAGGAGCGTTGCATTAATTTCAGAGGAAACCACTCACTGAGCCTTGTAAACAAGGCTATCAGGATATCTGTATTTTCCACTGAGTGAGCTCATGTTTAATTACCAGTGCAATGCCCGTTGTATTCTCATGACTGAGACATCATATTATTCCTGTTAGTCCTGCTGGCTCTGTTCCTTTCCTAGCCTTTGTTGTAGCATTGGAATTTGGTCATTCAAATGACTGAAACATTGTCTTGCTTCCAGCTGGTTGCTGCTTATGTGATGACAGTGACCACATAGTTATCCTAGTTATTCCATTCTGTGTAACATGCTTTTGTTCACTGATAATAGCATTCATATTTCATTTATTTGAATAATTTTTATATATTATTTGTGTTTAAAAATGAAGCTGTGGTTGTCACTCAGAAATAAAGATCAAAACAATAACATTGTTTGAAAATCCATTTTATAAATTAGCAGCTTTAAATAAAAAGCTTGAATATGCTACCAGATTTCATGTGAGTTATAGGCTTTATTACATTTTAGAATTCAAGCCTACACATCATTGTTTCCTGGCATTAAGAAGTTTCCCTTTTATATAATTCTAAACTAAGCAATAGAACTTTACCAAAGTCCTGTTAAAACCTAGGCGTGATCATGGAACCATGAGAATGGTTTGGGTTGGAAAAGACCTTAAAGATCATCTAGTTCCAACCCTCTGCCATGGGTTTTACAGTCATTTTACATGTTTTACAGTAATTTACATTTTCACATGTTTTACAGTAATTTAAATTTTTTTAAAATTAGTTTCATAAACTTTCTATCTCCACGTTACTGTAATTTTTGTACTGTATAGTAAGGTTTAGTAGCTATTATAGTATGGGATAGGAGACAAAGACCCAGGGGGATCCCTTTCTGTATTGTTTTTCAGTATTATTACCAACAAGCACAGAGATCCCAGCTCTTATTGTAATGGACCCTATAAAGGACTCAAGGTAAAGATAAGCTCTAACAGATTTTTAATAATCATAGATGAACTTAGATACAGTGTGGAAAATAAAGACATAAAGACAAGTATAGACTTCAATGACTAGAACTATACATAGAAGCCACATCCTTTCTGATGCTGATAAATTGAAAATTTGGCTTTTGAAGGAAGAGTTAGAGACCATGGATTGATAGCTGTTACCGTGTTGTGAGTTGAACAGAGGAAAGAAACACAGAATTAATTACATATGCTTTATTGATTATAAATTAACTGTTAACTTGCTTAGGGACACAAATTTGACACTGATAATTGATCATTTAAGTAAAGATAAAACTACCATTTTAGCAGTTCATATGTCTAAAGCAACAGTACGGGCTATATTGAGAAGGAATAAGCAACCATATCCAAAAATATATATGAAAGATTCGTTTTCTGTTTCAGCAGCAAACTTTTTTTCTTTTTAAAATTGTGAGCTATCTTGGGCAAAATAAATGCCTATTTGAATGAGAACATGATCGCTCAATATCTGCTGTTTCCCTGTCTTGTAGTTCTAGAAGGAAACCAAGTTTTTGGAGTTTTTTTAATTAATAAACTATATTTTATACATATGCCTACCAGTCTCCCTATGACTGGTGCATAACAAGAGCATCCTCACTTACCTGACATTCTTGGAGTGTGTTTCTAACACTGTTTTCAGTGTTCGACTACAAGACAAGTTACTGGTTGTATATCAAGAAAGGAATGGGTATAGATAAATGGTGACAAATATGGTATCCCGGATCACTAACTGATTAGAACACTAAGTGCCAAAGGGACTTAGGAGATATCAGAATTATTTCTACCATAAATCCTAACAAATACCGGACACAACATAAGAGGATTCATCAGAGAATGAATGCATTCATGACTTACTCTTGCATCTGTCAGATTAATTTTACTTCCTGTTTTTCTAACTTGAGGTAAGGCCAGGTCTGATTGTAGGTGATTGATTGACAGTCAGTTCAAGGAACAAATCCGTTTGAAAAATAGCTTTTTTTAAGTGCAACATCAACTAAATTATTATTTAGGATAAAAATTTCTCTCAATGAGATGATTTTCACTGTTTTAGAAAGAATGAAGAAGGACCAACAGGACAGCTCTGGATCCCAGTGTTGACAATCTTCTGCTTGACCTCTCCTCTCTCTCTCTCCCCCCACCTCTCTCTTTCCCTCTCCTCTTTTCTCTTTCTTTCTGTGTCTCTGCCTCGCATTTATTGGTAAATAAAATCTATATTGTTGACTTCCACATATGATCTTGTTTGCACCTTGATTTGGGCAGAGGAATCTCTCACTAATAGGATCATAATCAACTGTAACTCACTTTTGGTTAGACATTTTTTCTGATCTTCTTTTTCTGCATTCATGTGTGTAGAGTTGAAAAATACTTTAAAAAAATCCTATTTTGCTCTAGTCCCTGAAAGATCCATTCTTATTGCAACAGTGAGAAAGAGAATACAAAACTAAATGTCTGGTTTTGATTCTGAGAAAACAAAGGATGGAAGAATAGCATTATGAAATTCAGTACCTCAACTAAAATTGTTATTAACACTGGAAATTTGGAACATTTTGTAAAAAATAAAATGTTTTTCATGACCTGTTCTAAGTTGTGTGAAATGATGTCTAGGAAACTGTGGGTAGGAAACAGTCATAGAAGTGAAATAGTGACAGCAGTTCTTCATAATGAAGAATAAGAAAAAATATTTCTGTCATAACAGAACCAGTATTACTGAGGTAAGTGTTGGTAGAAACACTTAAGTGAAAGAAATAAAATCCAAAGTAATTAAAATGTGTGAAAAAATACTCTAAAATTGGAAACAGATGGTAGGAAGGGAGAAGGAAATCAGGAGGAAGAAAAATTAAGAGATCAGTAAGGTTGAAAAAATATAAACACATGCAGTGGTCCTCATGTGTTCTTTCTTTTTCCATTTTATAAAGGTGAGTTCCTTTTTTCAAACCATCACAAATTCACAATTAAGCAGGGCACAAATGTGTAGACAACGGGTTAAAAATAACTCACTTCTCCATAAGATTCAGCCATACACCTACAGCAGCAAAGTTATAAGATGCATGTCTGAAAGTAAGAAGGGAAGTGGGTGGTGAGAAAATAGAAAAGGAAGAGCTGATGCTGAGCAAGATCAGGATGCATGATTCTTGGTGAAAGTAGTATCAGTGGGAAAAGTGAACTTTGCTGGAGGGAGATTTTAATAGTTTCTTGTGGAGCTAAAGAAATTGACAGATCAACACAGCTGAAAACTTACATGGAGCTACATAGCCTGAGAGGCCTTTATATGTTCTAATATATACACAAATATTTTTGTTGTGAAGTATATTACTGCCTCAAATATTCTGTGCTGAAATATTTCCAGCTTATTTGTCAGAGTTGTGTAATCATTTTGGCAAATAGCAGAGCTCAGTCTGTAATGATGACAGCAATCTGTCATCATTAGGATTTCACAGTGTGGAAGAATATACTTTACAATCTGTTTTTCTCAGTTGCTACACATTCTCTATTTTACTCTACAGAACTTTCTTTGGCATCATTCATTCACAGTTAAAAACTGTGTGCAAAAAAAAAAAAATGTTCCTGTTAAAAAGTTAATTACAGCACCTCAAAAACAGACATAAGATGAGAAAAAACCCCTAAAACCTTTGTCCATTCACATTTCTTCATTCTTGGAATTAGCAGTTTAAAAGAGAAGATTTATTGAAAAACTAATAATGATTGTTTATGCAAACTATTAGGATATCCTAGCTGCAGCTGAAGCAATCTCATTGACAACACTGTTACTCTGCTATATATATATATGGATTTCTCCTGTTTTGTCTGTTTCTTCTGATCACATACAGATATTTGCAGAATTCCAAAAGCTAGAGGGAAAATAAATCACAGAAGAACTGTTTTAAGAGTATTGTGGTCAAAATTCTTCTGCAAGCTTTTAAGAGAATAAATGAAATAAAAAGGAAATGTTAATGAAAATTAAAATCTGATTTACTGTCTTCTAAGGTGTGGTAGTTTCTGCATATAATTTTTTTGGTGTGTGTGTTTCTTTATATGTAATTATAAATTTTTCGGGGGACCTAATTGCAGCCTTCAGCATCCTCATGAGGGAAAGAAGAGGTGCAGGCACTGATCTGTTTGCCCTCATGATCAGTGACAGGACTCAGGGGAATGGCCTGAAGTTGAGTCAGGGAAGGTTTAGGTTGGATATCAGGAAAAGGTTTTTTTGTGGCTGAGCACTGGGACAGGCTCCCCAGGGCAGTCGTCACAGCATCAAGTCTGACAGGGTCCCAGAAGCATTTGGATAACACTCTCAGGCACATGGTGTGATCTTTGGGGTGTCCTGTGCAGGCACAGGAGTCAGACTCGATGATCCTGATGGGTCCCTTTCAACTCAGAATATTCTATGATCCTATGGCTGTTCTTATTAACACTAAGTTTAATCAGGTAGGTGTTGAACCTGAAATATGTATTTTTCAGTCTTTTATTTATTTTATTCTATTTTATTTTAATGGCTTATACAAAATACTTCTCTTTATATTTGCAGTGAAACTTCTGGAAATAGTAAGATGGATCCCTGTTTCTTTTAACTCTGTCATAACAAGCAGGACGAACTACTTTATCACAGTAGTTGTTAGTAAGCATGGGGAGAAACTAACCCAAAATGCAACATTGTACTCTTGTAGATTTTAGAATTTTTAATACTCCCTATGTAAGCAAGCTGGCAACTCCAGGATCTTCTCCTTCACAATTTTCTTTACAAGCTTACAGTGCATATCGTAGACAATGGAATATTTTCCCATCAAAATACTTCCAAACAGTAGGCAAGACTTGAATTGAGCTTGGAAGTCTAAAATATATATGAAAGCATATCTTTACATTTTCATACTTTTACAAAAGCTATGGTTTCAGTATTCTTAAAAGGTATTTTGTCTTTCAGAGGCAGTCTACAAATACTGTAGGGAGCACCTTTTCCACAAGAAATATGCATGTTCTTTAACATGATTAGAATTTTCCTGTAAAATGAGATATTTTGGGCTAATCAGCTCACTTCCTAATAAACCAAATCCTCAGGAAGAAACAAATTTTAACCCACATAAATGCTTCAAACACAGAACAGAAGTCTGTTTTCTTGTTCCCCTTCTCAAAAGGAACGCCTAAAGATTAGTCCAGTGAGTATACCAGTGAATGCAGGAAACTCATTTCCACTGATATTCTGAGTTAGACAACCAGGAGAATCTTAAAGAATTCTCAAACCTTGCTTCAGAAAACATATAGATAGACTAACTTGTCTATAGTTCATCTAAAATCATCTGCTTTTTGAAGCAAGGTGTTTACTATATTCTCCTGAAGGAAAAAATAAAGACACTGTTTTTTGTTTGACTCTCTTCTTTATTATTTGACTCTCTTCCTTACTTTAATAAAGTACTACCAACAAATGCATAATTAATTCCATATTCCATAGCCAAGAAACCCTATTTAGTCAGCATAAAAGACCTTTTCCATTTATGAAAAAAAAATGAAAGAAAAATTGTTTCTCTTATCAGGTTTTCATTAATTAGTAGACTTCCAGGAGATGCAAGTTTATTTTCTCTGTGTCTGAAAATATCCAGCTCATAATTTATCTCCCAAAACACTGGTCTATCTAGTTAACTAGTTGACAGACTACTTTCCACAAATTAGTGAACTATTTGACTAGTCATAATGAAAGTATAAAACAGTGGGTTAGGGTGCTTGCTAAGGGAGAAAAGTCCTGATATTAGTCACTGTTGTCAACATTAGTTATAAAATATGGAAATAGTCCAGGCAACACTTTTAGCATGGAGATAAGAAAAGCTTTCATCCAAAAAGACCCCTCCTGTAGTCTAAAAAGTTACGTATGGAATAAGATAAATACCTTATGGCGAGAAAAAGGAAGTGATTTTTCATCTCTTAATGTCATGAAAAGGAACCTAAATTGCCTGTAAGTGGGAGATATGATGGCCAGCAATGATTGCAGGCATCTGTCTTCAGACTATATAATAATGATTCTGTTACTCTGAGAAAAACATGCAAATTCTTATTTCATGCAACATGTTCTCATCTGCCATATTAACTAGCCATATGTACATTTGGGTGTTTGATTCAAAGCACCTAGAGACTTAATTCCCTGGTTACAGCTAGTGTTTAATGTAGCCTTTTAGGGGGTGTGATTATGGGTGGGGTTGACCCTGGCTGCATGCCAGGTGCTCACCAAAGCTGCTCTATCGCTCGCCTTCCCAGATGGACGTGGGAGAGGAAATATAATGAAAGACTTGTGGGCTGAGGTAAGGACAGGGAGACATCACTCACTGATTACCATCATGGGCAAAACAAATTCAGCTTGGGGAAATTAGTTCAATTTATTAAGGATAAAATTTTAGTAGGATAACGTTAAATAAAACCTAAATCTTAAACCTACTCCACCGCCCCTCCCTTCTTCCTAGGCTCAGCTTCACTCCAAATTTGCCTACTGCTTCCCCTGCAGAGGTGCAGGGAGATGAATTTGCAGTCAGGTTATTGCATTTTGTTTCTGCCACTCTTGCCTCCCTGCTCTCTTCCCCTGCTCCAGTGCTGGATTCCTCCCACAAGGTGCAGTCCTTCAGAAACATGCTGCTCCAGCATGACCCCCTTGCAGGGTTACAAATTCTGCCAGCAAAGCTGCTGCAGTGTGGGTATCCCAGTAGGTCACAGCCTCCTTTGGGCATCCACCTGCACGTCTGTGCAGTCCTCCACAGCTTCAGGTGGATCTTTGCTCTGTGGTGAGCCTATCTTGGGAGGTCAGGGGACAACCTGCCTCACTATGGTCTTCACCATGGGCTGCAGGGCAATCTCTTCTCTGACACCTGCAGCACCTCCTCCTCCTTCTCTTCCTTCGTCATTGACCTTGGTGTCTCCAGGCCTGTTTCTCTCACATATTCACACTCCGCTCTCCAGCTGAAGTAGTGCATTTTTTTCCCCTCTTCTTAAGTTTTTTCTACGAGAGGCACTACCTCCATCACTGATGGGCTTTGCCTAGGCCAGCTGTAGGTCTTTCATGGCATTGTCTGGCATTGGCTCTGTTGGTTGTGGGATAAGATTCTGGCATTTTCACAGAAAACACATCCTTGTTGCCACCCTCCACACACCACTACCAAAATCTTGCCATGCAAACCCAACACAAACTAACAATTCTATCCCAATCAGTTTAAAAAAAGAACAAAAACAACCAAACAACAACAACAAAAAAAGCCAAAAACTCAAACAAAACCAACCAAACAAAAACAACAACAACAACACAGAAAAAAAAAATCTTTTAAAAATTGGTAAGATTAGATTTCTTAGGGATTGCAAGCATGTCAGCATGCATTCAGTTATGTTATCTTCAAATTCAGTAGTTCTGAGATTTATTGATGGAATGTCTCCTTTATCAGTTGTGATTGGGCCTAGGAATGAGCAAAAGGTCAGACTGGACAACCCCAGAGCCATATGGAACACAGCCACAAGAATCTAAAATCAGATAGTCAAGTTCTTAAGTTTAAGCGTGTCTTAATTCAGAACTTCTCTTTGGACTTAAGTATTATATTTAGTTGTTGAAGTTCTGATAACAACCGGGAACCAGCAGTAGCTGGGGGTCCAGTTGTCCCATCAGAGAGAGGACAGCCAGTAAAGTGCCTAGACTTGTTGACCAGAGGGCCTGCATTGAAATAACTATGAACTACTCCTGATGCAAAAGATTTCACAAGTATTTGTAGCCTATTTATCCTAGATACGATTCATCTAATAGAAACCCAAGCAGCATCATAGGGTGCTCAGAAAATGGGATTTAAATGAGTGACAAATGCTCTCACAGTCAGATGGGGCCAGGGAGGACTGAGAGCATGAGTGATTAAGTTAGTAGCTACAGGTGGTTGCCACTGAGAATTAATTTCCCTCTTCATTAAGCTACTTATACACAGAGCCAAGGGAACTAAGATGGCATGATCCTCAATGAAGCAGGAAATTGAGTAATCCTAGTCAGTCTTCTCCTAAATAAACCTTTCTATTGGGAACTGGCTGCATAAATAAAGCGACTAGTTCACTTTCCTCTTGCCTCAGCCTTTTTCTACTTAATACCTTTGAGAATAGAGGTCCATGTCTTATAAACAAAATTTTAAAAAAGTAAAGAGGATTATAATAATATAGCATCAATAAAAGAGATGTCAAAAGCCCCCACAAAATGGCTCAATTAAAAACTGTTCAGACTAGGGTCTGAACTTATCTTACTTTTCAAGGTAATATTTAAGGGCACTATCAGAATAACATTCTGGCAATAATAGTCTTATAAGAGGAGAGTTCTCTACTGAGGAAAGTATCTCTGATAAAGAAAAGCTTTCAAGAAAAAGATGGAATTTATGGTGGGTACTAGTTTAGTCTGCTATTACACTGCTACAGTACTAGTATGTTACAGTGTTCCTTTATGTCTGGCAAACCTGATGTTGCTTAGGTTTTAACTGAAAGTTTTCTTGAAAGTTTATAAATATTTTTAAAAATACAAGATGTTCAGCTAATAACACAGCTGAAGGCTATCAAAATAAAAGTTACCCCTTCAAAAAAGAGAATCAAAACCAGTGATTCTGGGTGCTGAGAAAATCTGCTAGTCATAGAGCAGTTTACACTAAAAGATGCAGAATTGCACTATTTAAAAAAAACCCCAAACTTTTATGAAATGACCAATTTCTGATTGTCCTCAGTTCACTCAATTTCCCAGAGAGCTAAGAAAATTCCTCAAAGTGTGTAAAGAATCCTGAGAATTAGGTGCCAAAGATTTGTATTCTCTCTGACAATCTGAACTTCAGCTGACATTACTATTGATTTCAGTGTCTCAGAGACACGGCAGGGACTTTTGGAGCACTGGGGATGGGTCAGCATAGATCTGCAGTGAAACATACTTAACCATCTGGCCTACCTTCTGGAAATCTCTTCCCTCGGCCTGGCATGGACTGAATAAATATCTTCATTTATAATAATTTCCATAATGACTTAGAATGTTGACAGTGAATACTCATTATATTTCCCTCTATATGACCCAGCTAACACTACCCCCTAAGAGCATATACAGTTCATCTTTTCTATTTTAATTTTTCTCCTAAATAATGTCCCTGTAATTGGCAGCAATCACTTCTGAATTTAATTATTTAATATTTTTAGAGTGTTAACTACCCACTCTGGTCAACATACTCCAGATTTTTAAAAGAAGTATATATATCAGAGCTTCAATACAAGTATAAATAAAGTCCAAATATGTAAACCAAAAATGTTCCCATTTGTCACTCTGTTGATACAACTTCAGCTGCAGACATAAATAAAAATTTTTTTTTTAATTCTGTAAGGTGTGCGCCTCCTCAAAAAAACCCCACAATAGAACCAAACAAAAGCAAGAAGAAGAATCCTGAATTTTACAATCCTTATCTATTTTCTTCTCAATGGATTGTCAAATTAGATTGTGAAGAAAAAAATCTATCAGTTTTTTTGGCTTGTTTTTTGCAAGGTAAATTACAAACTCCTGTCAATATACTAAGCTTAGCCCTATAGCTGAAGGAAACAGATGTCTATGTTTTGGTTTAGGAATGGTATTCTCCAATTCAGTGCTCCCACTGAATTCAGGTGCTGCTTGCTCACTCCCTCCTCTCCCTCTGTCCCTCTCCCTGGAGAGGAGAATTGGAGACACAAAAGGCAAAGATCCCAGGGTGAGATAGAACAATTTATTGGAAAGAGCAATGAGATAAGAAAACAAACAGTAACAGCAACAATACTAATGACACAGGGTACAAGAAGGAGGCAAATGATTCACACAGAAACAACAATACCCAAGTGCTCCCTCTGCCACCCTCCGATAAATGGGAGGGGACTCCCTTCCCCTGCTCCTCGGGCAACGATGTGAGGTGGTTTGCCAGCTACTGCAATAATTAACCCTCTTCTGGCCAGAACCAGGACTCTTCAAAAAGAATTTCACAGGTGGGTTTTCCTGATGTCAAAAGAGAAAAAAATTGCTTATATCATATGTTTCTGTGCAAGATTTTAAAACATGTTTTGTAACACTTTATATTTAAGAAACTGAAATGACATTATTGACTGAACTCACTGGTACCCTTTATTTTTTGTACTTCTACAGCAAAATTAACAGTAAGGATAAGAAATAGTATTCTAATGTAAAGTATTAACAAAAACAACAATAGTGTGAAGTGTCTTCCAAATAACTTCTTACCTCATACTTCTTACCTCACACATTTGAATGTCGGTCACATGTTACAAAAACAGGTAAAATAAAACTCCTTAACATCAGTGTAGCATTAGGAAGCAGGCATTCTCACTGGATGCATGGGGAATATTTTCAAGCCTATCTTGCATACCAAGTATTATAAAGGTCATGTTTATGTACTATATTTTATATACATATTCATTGGTTTTCCTGAAAAACACATACAGATGATAATCATTTCCCCAAAATCATTATCATATTTTCCCTACCACTGACACATGCAACCCCTCTCCCGGGGGTCCCTCTGGTGGTCCTTGGTTGTCAACCCCGATGTTATACCTGACAGCTTGATGAACTCAGTGTTACTTCCCAAATGTGGAAGTGAGTTGGCATTACTAGACTGGTTCATTATTTTGCATCCTCTTCTTGGTTGATGTTTAACATAGTTTTGCAGAACGAGCATTGCGAGGTTCCATAGGCTCATGGTTTCTCAGAATAAGCATTCTATCTTTCCACCAGCTGAGCGAAATAGTTCATCTGGCAACAGCAGTGGTTGTTTTCCTTGGCAAGGAAGAGATTCTGGATACTGATAGGAGGCAATTGTTGCAAAGTCCCTAACTTCATGATGGTGATTACAGTATTATGATTGTCACCTAACACAGTAGTCACCAGTTCTTGCCTAGACATAAAGCACAGATGAAATATAGAAAAATTAGAAAAACCTTTGTATTCAATAGAATTAAATTAAAATTCCAATAGTTATCTCTTATTATACTTGATTTTTAAAAAAAATTATTTTCAGTTATAGGAAATTGTATTTCTTTGCTTCATTGTGTAATAGTATGATAATATAATGCAGAAATACAACTACAATTTCCAGGAAAAAAAGAAATCCTGTAGGAAAGCCCTATCAGCAGTAAAAGTTAAATCTAGGTCATATGGTTTTGATTTTTTAATTTCTGCCTACAACTTTAATAACATCAAGATGAACATCTAGATGCAAATGAACAAACATATATACATGCATATAGGCATATATATAGTTTGTTTATGTTCCTACATTTTGAAAGGAAAGGCCATGATATTTATTCCTTCACGAATGGAAATTGATTCCTTGTCTACTGTAAAGAAGACCTTGTTAATGACAATAATTCTGTTTGTTTTTTCCATACTAAAATAAAAATTTGAAGAACATGATGAGTTGCAAAAATAACATTTAAATAGACATTAATATTATACAATGAAGTCATACTTTTTTTTTTTTTTAAAGACGGTCAATCAACACAACGCACAAACAAGGAGAGGAAGGGAAGGGGTAAAGCAGTTAGATATTAAGAAAAGAAGGAAGAAAAGAGAGAAAACCTGGGACCAGCTAACCACTGTTCTGAAACTAAAGGTTAAAAGTAAAGACAAATTCTGTTTTTTTTCTCATAGTTGGTTAAACTCTCATAGATGTCACAATAGAATGCTTTACCTTCCATAATCTAGAGCTTATAAAAGGCACTGGAGCTGTATTTGGTAAGCTACTTGCTAGGCAGAAAATTAAGATTCAGAAAGTTTCTTTTAAATCCCCACCAAATATGCAAAACTGGAGAAAAGAAAGCTTTTTGAAAGAACTCTCATAGATTTTCTAATCTAATTCACCTCTTAATCTAAGTCACTTCTAAGTACCTTCTACTCATTTAATGTTATAAGCCAGAGAATCTTTGTCATGAATCAAAACAACTCTTTGCCAAACCTTTTAGGTAACTGAGTTTTTGACTAATTCCACTGACAAAAATTTCTCTTAGTATCTCAGCCAAATGTAGCCTTTTCAGCTTTGTTCCTGTTGTGCCTTTTTTCCTTTGATTTTTCTCATCACAAGTTTGTATAGATGGGCATATTTTACCTTAATATTATTAAATTACACTTTTTTACTAGGATTTATGAAAAAAAAAACCCTAAAATATATAATGAGAAACATTTATAGGGAAGCAATCACTTAGAGAGTCACTGTTCTCTGTATGTTTTATACCATACAGTGAATCTGTCATACTGTCCCATGCAATCATAGTGTCAGCCAAATACTCATGTATTAGGTGTTTGATATTGTGGCATACGGATATGTAAGAGAAAGAAATGATATAGCAGCTTTTACAGAGTGATTAGCAAATACTAATTCTGAAAGCTGAAATAATAAATTACCACATTTCTGAATGTAATCTTTATAGTATTTTAAGTGGATACTCTAGCAACAAAAAACATGCTTAGCGGTTATAACAAAACTAAATTTGTCTTAATATGAAGTATCTGGGAGATAACATTATGAGGGTAGACACAGCCATTTTTAAGTAAAAATGTGTCATTTTTCAAAGTTAGTTCTGAACAAAATTCAGAAATAAAATTGTCATATGATTAATAATGCACTTAATTAATATTACAGTACTTAAAGCTCAGCAGAATTTACTCTTCAAATTTTGCAGTCTATGGTCTTTTCCTTAAAACTTAAATGGGATATTTTAGTTGCAAAATAAGAATAGATTGCCAAATAAGATCAAAGCTTATAGCAAACGCAGTATTTCCATATGCTTTAATCTTGAAAATCTTTTTCAAAATTTAAGGTAACTATTTCCATTGCTCAAAAAATGGCAGTAGCATTCTTAATTTTATTAAAAGTAGAGTTTTTTAATTTTGGGAGAGAGATGAATACTGGACAAATTAATTTTTCAGAAAAAATGCTGTTTATTTTGTTCACTGTTAGTCTCGAAAATATGTAAAACATTTTTCCTTTCTCTTTCCATCCAGAAACTGTAAACTTTTACCAGGAATTTATTATCTTGTAGGGTAAGTTTTGGACTGGACTTCCAGACTCTAAGTGCCTCAATACAAATCATATGTTAGTATTATTTTTCAAGAAACGTCCTCTCTTTATCTGGTAATTGCAAAATAAACAGTTTATATTACTCAGGTGATTCAAATAATGTTGACAAACAGAGTTTTATTTAAAGTGTAGGAACAAGACATTCCCATATTTTTGATCTCTCTTTAATGGAAACATGCATATCTGACTAAACAAATTGAAACCAATAGAAAGATTTTCAGCTATTTCAATTTATACTAAAACCAGTATTTCGAATTATCTGGCATACAATATTAGCAATGGAAATAGGAAAAGAAGCCTATGTACTTGAGCATATTAAAACATGGAGAAAAGGTATTTGTGCCTTCAAGAGTGACTAAGAGCTCTGTCTCACTGATCAGTATCCAAAGGGCTTTCTCTTCTGATAGTAGTTACTGATGTTAGCTTTGATACATTTGCTAACTAGAGTTTGTTTGAAACCAGGATCCTGGATGACCTGTAAGCAGTACAAATATTTTTAAGTACAGGT
Source organism: Machaerirhynchus nigripectus (assembly GCA_013397975.1). NCBI lineage: Eukaryota > Metazoa > Chordata > Aves > Passeriformes > Dicruridae > Machaerirhynchus > Machaerirhynchus nigripectus. Next base: position 333,608 of record VZRQ01011262.1, on the reverse strand, counting down.
TTTATTTAGATTATATAGCAAGTAGCTCACATGACATAATACTTCATCATTGGTGTAGGTAAGCTAAGAATTGCTTTTTAAGTAAGTACTTTATCCAGGAATCCAAAGCTAAAGTTGCTGTGATCATTCTTTTTTTTTTTTTTTTAAATCAGGTTTTCTAAATGTATTTACTAACAAAAATGGTCCTGTGGATGTAAAGAATATTAGGTCTGCACTTCAGTGGTTATCTATTTAATATGCAGGCTAACAGCATTTGAATTCATGTGTTCTGGAATATTATGGTATCTCATTGGAATGACCAGCTAACTCATTTAGACATAATTTCCTCCTCAAAAACTGGTTCAAATAGTAAAAAACAGTTTAAATCTATATATCAAATGATTAAGGATAACTCCAGAGGAAGTAAGAAGTACTGGTCAGATGATATCTGCTGGTGCTAACGTAGGAGGATGCAGTTTCATATCTTTCATATGACATCTTTATTCAAAAACTGAAATAAATTCAGTTTTCTTTGATTCTGGATTTTTTTGCTGCTAATCTGTATAATAAAATATGCCAGTTTTAGACAGGCACTCTCACACATCTTTCTGGCTTGCAGCAACTAACTTCTCAACTGCCTTACTGCATACAAAACTAATGCCCTTATTCAAGATCATATTCATGGTTTCATAATTCTCTTCAAGACACTTCCAGAATAAAAATTAATGTAACCTAGGAGTCTCTCATTTTTACTCAAACCCACAGAAACCCATATGTGTTTTAAAAACAGCAGACTTGAATAGAGAGTTAAAGAAAGAAAGAATAAAGTATTTTAAATAAAATGTAAAGTTCTGGTCATACTGACCTTCAAGAATTTGAATTTCTTCATGGTGACACATTCACAGTATTATGGAGCAGTCAGTAGCAAACTAATCTTATTTGTGTAGTTTAAAATATGAACAAACTGGCATATTCAAAACTAAACTGACATGATTGATTGCCACATGGTTTAGAAGCTGGATACATCCCAAGTTATGCTTAATCTAATGCCATCCCAATTATCCCAATTTATGGGTTTTGAGGAAGATAAATAGGAGTCTTTTTGGGTTTTTTTCTCTTAAGAAAGGAGAAAGAAACTCTGCATAACAGAGACATACAGGTAGAAACCAAAATATTTGAAAAGGATGAAGAAATGTTGCAGATCTAGAGAAGGGAGGCCTTGCTGAAATTAACCAGTGATATGAACTAGGGCAAAAGAAACAGGAAGATGTTCCTATATATTACAGGTTATTTATTATGAGACATATGTCTATCTAGCTTAAATAAAGCAAAATATCAGACCTTGTCCTCTGCTAGGCTGTTGACTTTATTTAAATTTCTGAATTTAAAAGCAAAAAATTCAACAAAATTAAAAATGAAAACACTGAAAAAGCTTGTTTGCAGTTTTCATGGGAAGGGAATATTGTTTCTGATCTATCACCATTCATATTTCTGGCCAATCTAAGATTTGCAAATTCCTACACAGTCTCAAATAAAAGCAGCTCAAAATTTCCTACTAAATGTTTATTTAAGTACAATGCAGAAAACATCACAAATGAAATTTGGAACTTCTTCTTACCTTTCAGATCAAAGTGGTTAGGAAGATTTATATATTTACTCTTTTGTTAATTGCTTAAATGCAGAATTTCATCATGATGTTGAGATTTTTAATTCTGCACATGCTTACAGCCATGCAACATCTGATATTCCACCACAGATATTTTCTTAATCTTTGTCGCTGAGCTCTTCAGGGCTTGAGAGGAATGTCAAGCTGTCCATTCTTTTAAAGATCCTTCCAATGCTATGAGTAACTTGGCAGTCTAGAATCACAAGTAGTACTTTTATATCCAGACAGTATTTGATTAACTGATCATTCTCTGCTAGTGAAGCAGAAGTCTTTAACCTTTATATATTATGATACAGATCTCTTAAACATCATACAAAATGTCATATGAAACAATTTGCACTGACTTCTTGTAGCTATCTTTTCGTAGCTAATTCAAGAATTTCAAGTAAATAATGTGTTGGGGTTTAGGAGTTACCCTGTTTTCTTTTTCTCTTAAAGAATTTTTCCCATATTTGTTGCCAGGGGAAAAATTAGTGGGTGCTTAAGAGAAAAAAAAGACCTGGCTACAGGGGTGGTGTCCAACTGGCCACCCTTTTGTCACCTGGGGGCTGGCTGGTGTGCTGGGAGGGCAGACAGAGAGCTGCCTGCCATCGTAGTGGATGGTCTTCCTTTTCTTCAGCTGCTTGCTTTTTCTACGGGAGACCCCCTGGGATTCCCAAGCCTGCCTTTCCCTGTCCCGCTGGGAGCTGGGCTGCTGCCGCTCTGTCCCTGCTGCCGCTCAGAGCTTTCGCTACTTGTAGCTCGTACGCTCCGCG